>CM062210.1:5000-180000 GCA_031216445.1 Lateolabrax maculatus
CCAGATCATGATGGTATAGTCCACTGCCCCACCCCCACCCCTGCCTCTTATTGAGCTGAATGAATGAGAGAGACTCACTGTGGCATGCCAACAGAGACTCTACAGCAACACATTCCTCTGCACTAGATTTATTCTACCAGTAAACCCTGAGAACCAGTCTGACTCCACTTGCTGCTACTCTTCCTCCACTAAGTCCCAGTTTAAGTCCGATTTCTCCCAGTTTAAAACCAGTAAGTGTTAGTTGTTGAATTAGAGTCTGCAGAGATGAAGTTGCTGCTGCTGTTGTTGCTAATGGAGCGAGCTGCAGCTCAGCAGAGAGGTGAGACACTTTCTATTCTCCTTACTGATCGAATAACTTCTACTCAGTTCTACTGAATTCTAGTGCTAAAACGCTGAAGATCTGAAAGTCTTTAAAATCAGACCTTTGTGGCATAAATGATTTAAAACAAACTGCTTGGACTGTTTCTGAAGTCTGAAACTTTTTTCTTATTGATTTAAGAAAGTAACTAAAAGTTGATTTTATTTCAGAAACATGAGTCTGTCTAGTTTGCTTCTATCACATATTTATCTGTAAATTAGCTCTGCAGTCCATTCAAAATGTCAACTGATCAATCTGATCCATTTGGATTTTTGGCTAAATAATTAATGATCTTCTGTTAAATTATAACTTACTCTTTACTACTTTATTTAATTTATTAAAACTTGAAAATAACGTGAAACAGAAAAACTGTTAAACTGTTTTATTATTGTAAAATGTGTTATCATTTATTACTTTTTAGTGTTTTCATTCTTTAGTTTTAATAATGTAAAGTTTTGCTCCTTTGTCAGTTTATTGTAGTATTTCACACATTTAATTATGCAGTTTTAACTTCTAACAAGACTCAGGTGTTTGTGTGTGTAAGTTTTTATTTCAAGTTTGATCATTAAAGAAAAAAACAGGAAAGAGTTTAAACAGGAATATATGAACTGACTTGATTCAGCTTAAGAACTTTATTGACTGTATTTCTACTGACACATAATGAAGGTCTTCATGTCATGTTATGTGATGTCTTCATGTAGTTTGACGTGGTGTCTTTGTGTAGTTTGACCTGCTGATGCTATGCAGTTTGAGTACACAGCATCTTTTGTGGTGAATCCTTGACATGTGAGCCCAGACAGCCACAACCATCCTGGATTTATCTCTTTTGTCTGGTTTTCTTCCTCAGTCAGTCAGGTTTACATTTGGACTGGTTTCACATAAAGTGGCACAAATGTTTCAACCATCTTTTCCTTTACACTTCTGATGTTTTACGCTCTATGTTTTTACTGCAGTAGAGTCTATTCTTGCTTCAGCATCTTAAACCTGTAGAATACCTAAATGCAATGGTTTTCTGATTATCAGAGGGAAGGGTTAGGTTAAGGTTATCAGCAATGTCATCAATATATCAGTGTGTGTGTGTGTGTTCATAATCATATTGACGAGGATTGTCAGACTGACTGACTGTGTGTCCTGCTGGCAAACATCTAATCTCTGTGTGTGATAATTAGTGTTAACGATCACACTCTGCTCTCTTCCTCTTTACCCCCCCCCCACACACACACACCTACTAAAACCCCCACACCCACATTACCACATTACCTCCCCCACAGAGCTGCAGACCTTTCTCTGCATCTGTGTGTGTGTGTGTGTGTGTGTGTGTGTGTTAAATCCGTCTGTTGATATTCATATTGACCCCTGACCCATACCACACACACACACACACACACACACACACACACACACACTCTGTCACTGAGTGAATAAAGACTAACCCTTTTTACACAGAGACCTGCCCAATAACAGCATAAAGAGGCCCGTCATTACGCCAACTTTGTTTTTTTTGGGTGACGTGTAACACAACAGCGTCCAGTGTGACGTCTCAGACACGCGTTGGGCAGAGAACAATAACAATGGCAGGTAAACTGTGTGCTGTGCTTTGGCTAGCTGAGCATATTTGACAAACACAAGCAAAGCTGCCGTGCATTGTGTATGTTCTTCTCCTTTGAGTTAGCTGCTCCCCCGAGGTGGGGGGTCGCACACAATACGTCATCAAAACATCACACCCCTGTCCCGTCCTGCCGGTTCACACTTTTTACACAGATGTCGATTCAATCAATATATATCTATCATTAATCATGAAGATATATTGACCAGTAACCATGAATGCAAATTAATCATTAAATGTTTATCAATACATACATGCATGATTAAATCAGTTAAAACAGAAGTGTTGTCAGCAGCTCAAATCTGACTGTAGATCAGTTCAACTATGGAGTCGACGTTTCACTGTGACTGAAAAATAAATGCTCTTCAGTTCAGTTCTTTATGATATTCTGTTTTTGTCCAGCTGCGTTCACTCTTTCACCCCAAACATCATTTCACTCAAACTGTAGACGCAGAAATGTGTTTCGACTGATGTGAAACATGAATCTGAAGCTGTGATTTCACCAGACTCTGAATCAGTTCCACACACCTTTTTCGACTATCAAGTTTGAGTGTACAAGGTGTTTACATAGTCTCCCTTTGCTCACCCGTCTGTCTCTCTGTTAGTGGGACACAGATAATTTTCACATGATGTTTCAAAGTGTCAACATCTTTATGTAGACAAAGTCTGAGCCCGAAGGTCTGTGTGTTCCCACAACAAAACACGGTGTGTGTGTGTGTGTGTGTGTGAGAGAGAGAGAGAGAGAGAGAGAGAGAGAGAGACCACCCAGTTGATGTTATCTCACCTCCACAGCTGATCACACACAACAGTAATTAACATCTCTGTGTGTGTGTGTATTATCTTTAACCCTTTCACACGGGGATTGCGGAATAGCGGCGTAAGGTCTCTGCGTAAACAGGACTTTTGTTTCTGTAAACTTTTAAACCTTCGGATCTTTTGACCAAAATGATCAAAGTATTAGGGACAGCGGTTTTGTTTATTACACATTTTTTAATTACATTAAAACAGAATTATTAATTATTAAACAGAAAGATAATTGCTGTGAGAGTTTCATGTGTTGAATGTGACAAAACAAGCACAAACACACTGATTTTACTGCTTAAAGAATTGTTAACTAAACGTTTAAGTGGGATGTTTCACTCTGATCATTTTAGATTTTCTGTTTGTTTTTAGAAACAAAAAAATATTTTTTAAAAAAACATTCATTTTAATTGTTTTACTTTTAAATCATTTATCAAAGTTTTCTGTCACATCTGGTGTCTAAACTTTGACACAGACATGTTTTTACTTGTGTCCACCCCACGTTTGTGTTTGCTTGAATCTTTTCTCTTATTTAGTATTTTTTGTATTCGTCACTACACTGAAGTTTTACAGTTTTATAGTTTTGTGACATTTAAAAAAAATCTGTGGCCTTTCAGGATTAAGGTCATAGGCCCTGTTCAGACCTGCATTAACATGCGTTTTGTGTGAACTGATCACAAGTGGACAGCTCTAAATACGGGTCTGTAAGCACCCGAAACGCATTGAGTACACATTGAGATCCGATCGCTCCGACCACATTCTTTTAGCATTGTGTAGTCTACGCAAATGTGTCCTTGGCCACATCGAAGGACTGCCTGCTCAACTGATGTTGGCTGAAAAGGCAAAGAAAAACCCCCCGAAATGGCAGAATTTAGCTCAGAATCAATCAGGACGCCTATAATTGTTTTTACTATACATGTTTCATATTTAGGGTGACGTACATTGTTTTAATATGTTGATAGTGTGATTATAATGATCTGTCTGATTAGTGATGTTGTTCGCTAGCCATCAGTAAATTCTGCCGTTTCAAGGTGCAGAACAACAAGCAGCGTTGTTACAGATATCGTGAAATACTTTTTGTTGTGAGCAGCGAGTTAATGTTAGTTTAGTTGTCTCTCGCTTTTCAGCACACATGGAAATCAAACACGTAACCGTAACTGGGAATTTCAGTTCATATTGGCTTTGTCATTGCCCTAAACCTATCATTTATTTGTAATCTATTTGTAATAGAAAAAAGAGCCGTCAATCAGTATTAGCAGAGGGAAAAGACGAATGAAATACTGCAGAACAGGTTCAAAGAACGTATTTATTTGCATATCGAGCAGGGAAGCATTCTAAAGCTAGTTGTGAACTAACGGACTGAGAGCTGTCCACTTGGGATCGGATCAGGTGGAGGCGTGTTAATACCAGGTCTGAACAGGGCCATAGCTTGGGTTTGGATTTCCTTTAACTGTCTCATGAACAAAAAATGCAGTGATATTTTTTCCACCATTTTAATTTTCTTGAGAAAAACCGCCGTCAGTTGTTCAACAAACGGACAAGTAAAAATCACAGCAGCTGAATCAATACCGAGAGAGTTTGTGTTCGTCTGCATGTGTAAATGTGTTTCTTCTGTTCTGGATTTAAAGATTTAACTTAAAGTTCAGAAAATGTGATGAATTTCTAAGTAACATTTAGTGAAGTCATTGCAACTCAACTTTCATCCCTTTATCATCTGGAGGAAAACTTTTTTTATATATATGAAAAAGAAACATTTGAAACATGAAGCATGTTGGGGAAACATGGAGAGTAACAGAAGGAGGAAGAGAAGCCAATTTCTGGATGTAGAAGCTCTATTTGTGACTGAAGCAAGTTTAAAGTTTCATGCTGAATTCAGTTCAAGATAAAAATGTGTGTATTATATTTGTGTATGTTTATTATATTTTGGTGTTTGTTTTTATCTGTGAGAAAAACAACATAAAAACGTTTCAGGTTGGAATCAAACAAACAACATTGTGAATTTGTAGTTCAGTTATAAAATACATTCTGTCCCTGTAGTTTTAATGAAATGCCATGTACTGAACATCCTGTTATGATATGCAGACTCGTGGTCACATGCTCACACTGTCACATGACACTGCCTCTGGAACTGAACTGTAACGAGTTTGTAGACGGTGACTCACCTGAGAGTTTACCTGCAGAAACATCTGATCTGTCTGAGTCACTGCTGACTGTCTGATTTAAAAAAACCAAGAACACAGGGTTCATTCACTCATTTGTTGATTTATCTTTTCCTTCAGACATTCAGCATCAGTTATGCAGACACCTGTGAGGGTTTTATTGATTACTGGTTAATTTAAATAAAGTTGTTTAGGATGCTAACAGTTAGCGATGTGTTTCAGGTCTGTTCCCGGCCATCTTGAACTTGGCCAGTAACGCAGTGATCAGCAGCAACGCCACATGTGGAGATCCAGAACCTGAAGTTTACTGTAAACTGGTCGAACACGTTCCAGGGCGACGAATCAAGAACCCACACTGCCCTAAATGTGATGCTAACTCCGTCCTGTCCAAAGGTAAAAACTCAATGACGTACTATATATCAGAGTATACAGTACTTCACACCTGTATTCAAAGCAGTAGTTAGTAGTACTAATAATACTTGTATGTGTTGTTCAGAACGTCACCCGATCACAAACGCCATTGATGGGACAAATCAGTGGTGGCAAAGTCCGAGTATCAAGAATGGACGACAGTTTCACTGGATTACCATCACACTGGACCTCAAACAGGTAACACACACTATATATACATATACACATACACACACACACACACACACCTCACCAGCTGTTCAGGTAACACATCTGTTCAGGCTGATGAGACATTTTTTCTCAATGAATCGAGGCTGTTTGTAGTTTCAACCTCAGGTGTGTGTATGTGTGTGTTAGTGCGATGATGATAATCCACTATAAAAATTCAGGCTGTTATTAAAGGGTGATGCCACAAATTTTAAGGTTCAGTTTCCAGTTAGTCCTCAAGCAGCTCTATGATGTCTTCTGTGGCCAGATGATGTCACTGTGATGTCCTCCAACAAACTGGAGGTGTGGAGTTTAAAAGAAGCATCTGTTGACCAGGCACGGAGGCTTTATTAAAGACACTATCCAGGTGCACTGTGGGATATATAGGATCCTTGATCAATCTGTTGTTAATTTGTTTTCAACCACAACAATATTAACATCAACAACATCAATAATAATCATAACATCATTGTCATCAACAACAGTTGGACAGGACAGTTCGATGGTTTGAATCCTTCCCTTCTCACTGGGAGCAGTGTTTCCATGGCAACCAGATAAGAAATAACAGTACAGTGTTATTATAAACTGTGTGCTGTATAAATGCTGTCTCTGTGTTATTGTGCCTCCACTGTGGCTTGAAACACAAAGAGGGAAATTTGTAATATGCATAGTCACTTTTGAAGATACTCATTTGGTTTGTGTAACTATGATTGTTTAATCCTCAGATTATACTCTCATATCAGATAGATGCTGTATTTTGTCCCCATCTCTTCATAGCCAGTATGGACAGTTACAGCAACCAAAACCTGTTTCAGAGTACATATATACACGTGATTGTGGTATTCAGATAGACTTGAAAAAATGTGAATTCATCCTTTAATGTAAAGCAGAGAGAGAGTATTTTTAATCAGAGTAGAGAAGAGAACGCTGACGCGTTAGCCCAGTACGTCTGTGTTTGTTTCTTTCATGTGCAGAACATGCACAGATCAGACTTTTGACATATTTGAAAAACTGTGTCCGATCAGTCACAATTATAACCTGAGCTCTCTGAGTAACCAGGTGACTACAGTACGGGTAAATGTACTGACTGTTTTTCTGTCTGATCAGATCTTTCAGGTCGCCTACATCATCATCAAGGCAGCTAATTCTCCTCGACCAGGTGAGACCTGTGTGTCTGTCTGTCTGTCTGTCTTTATATCCTACACATACACACTTTAACAGTTTCAGACAGTGACATCATCACCTGTCTGACTGACCTGTCTCTCCATCAGGTAACTGGATACTGGAGCGCTCTCTGGATGGTGTGACCTTTGACCCCTGGCAGTTTTACGCCATCAGTGACTCTGAGTGTTTATCTCATTACAACGTGACGCCGAGACTCGGCCCTCCGACATACAAGCGGGACACAGAGGTCATCTGTACGTCTTACTACTCCAGACTGAACCCTCTGGAACATGGAGAGGTGAGACAGGCTGTCTGTTTCACTGTTCTTTCACTTTCCATCCGCTTCTATCCGTTGCCAAAGCAAAAAGTCACATATAAGCAATAGTATATAAATAGTAAATAAGAAGAAACATTTAAAAAACTTAAAATAATTTAAAAAATAAAATAAAAAATATATATAAAAATGTATAAATAAAAAAAGTATCTTACATTGAAATGTGTCTTGCTTTGTGACATGCAGTAACATATTTTCCTCCCAGTTCTACAGTAGTGATGTCTTCTTCCAGAAGGGTTTGAATGAGTTTTATGGGAGGGTGAGACAGTCTGGGATTTTCTGGATGAAGTTGAGGAACAAATCTTCTCTCTCTCTCTCTGTGTACATGTCGGTCTCTCTGACTTGTCTCTGTCTCTCTCCTGTCTATCTGTCTGTCTGTCTCTTTCTCACCTGTCTCTCCTTCTCAGATACACACCTCTTTGATTAACGGCCGACCTGGAGCTGATGATTTGACCTCTGACCTCCTGAACTTCACGTCAGCTCGTTACATCAGACTGAGGCTTCAGCGAATCAGAACTCTCAACGCCGACCTGATGACATTGAGCACCCATGACCCCCGAGAAATTGACCCCATTGTCACCCGCAGGGTGAGACAGGCGGCCAAGAGACAGACAGTTCTGTTATGTTTTAGTTGTAGATGAGCTGTGGTCACATGATCAACATGTTCTAGTTCCAGGTGTTTGAACGGGTTTATTTATTTATTAATAAAACAGGTTGTTATTTGATTAATTTATTAAAACAAGTTTCATCATGTTATTAATATTTTGTCTCACAGTATTATTACTCCATCAAAGACGTCTCTGTGGGCGGGATGTGTATTTGTTACGGCCACGCCCAGAGCTGCCCACTGGACCCTGTTACCAAGGTAACATCACACACCTGTTCACCTATCCACCTGTTAACCTGTGTTCTGATAAGTGATGAAAATGTTTCCATGGACTTCAACCTGTGTGTGTGTGTGTGTGTGTAAACAGAAGCTGCAGTGTATGTGTGAACACAACACCTGTGGAGAGAGCTGTAACGAGTGTTGCCCCGGTTACCACCAGCAGCAATGGCAACCAGGAACCATCTCTGAGGGAAACACATGCGAAAGTAAGATACAGAGTGGATAGAATTATAGAAACACCTTTCAAAAGCACTAATTGTGGGTGTTGTTCACATGTTTCTCTCTCTCTCTCTCTCTACCTGTTTCTCTCTCAGAGTGCAACTGTCACAACAAAGCACTTGATTGTTTCTACAATGAGACCGTCTCCGAACTCTTTTTGAGTTTAAACACTCGCAGCATTCGTCACGGAGGTGGAGTATGTATCGACTGTCAACAAAACACTGCCGGCATCAACTGTGAGACCTGTGCAGCCGGATACTACAGACCTGCTGAGGTACTGACAAATACTGCAAATGATACTACAGACCTGCTGAAGTACTGACAAATACTGCAAATAATACTACGGACTTGCTGAGGTACTGACAAATACTGCAAATAGACATGCTGCAGTTGACCAGACCCAGGAGAACCTGTTGGTCGTGACATTTTGGGTGCATTTGATTTTGGTAAAGTAGTGTACTCCCCGGGTGGTGCATTAAACCAGTGATTAATTCAGGTTGATGAAACCTTTTAACTATGTCACAGTACAGTAATGTTAACATTAACCCAGAATGAAGTCATTCTTTATTATGGTGTGTGTGTGTGTGTGTGTGTGTGTGTGTGTGTAGGTTTCTCCATATTCAGACTTTCCTTGTGTTGCGTGTAACTGTGATCTGAGAGGATCAGAGTCTTCAGTCTGCACCAGAGACGACACACAGCCAGGTCATTATTATTATTATTATTATAATTATTATTCATTTTCGTCCAATATAGAAACAATGAATATGTATTGCAGCTGTGACTGAGTGTGTGTCTGTTCTGTGTGTGCAGGTGTGTCTTCAGGTCAGTGTGTGTGTAAGGAGGGTTTTACAGGTCGACAGTGTGATCGTTGTGCGTTTGGATACAGAGATTTTCCTCAGTGTGTTCGATGTGAGTGTAACCTGCCTGGGAGCATCAACACAGACCCCTGCAGCCCCTGCATCTGCAAGGTAAACCCAGTGACATCCTACTGTACTAGGGTCACCTGACTTGTTTTCCCCAGGTCACTGGTGAGACGTCAGAGAAAAGGTGCTCTTTATTAAATGACATCCTGTTCAGACTGACACAAGTCTGATGTCCCACCTGTTTTCTGATGTCTCACTTTTTCTCTGACATCTCACCTGTTCTTCACCTGTTTCTCTGACGTCTCATCTGTCCTCCCCTCCTCAGGTGAACGTGATGGGAGCTCACTGTGATCTGTGTAAACCAGGTTTCTACGACCTGCAGCAAAATCATCCCCTCGGCTGCACTGACTGTTTCTGCTTTGGTGTGTCCGATGTCTGTGAGAGCTCCACCTGGTCCACAGCTCAGGTAGCACACAGAGAAACACCTGTACACACTCAAACATACACTTGTAAACATAAACACACACCTGTACACACGTAACACAGCAGTATATCTACAAATAAATGCGTGTAAATATATGAGCTCTGATGATGATCATTTTTTTCAGGTGCATCATAAAGACGCTTTCCTCCGCCACTCTCAGACCATCCACACACCACCTGTCGTCCATGACAATGACCTCCCCTTCCCCAGCAACGCCTCATCTGGCCACCAGCAAGTGCTGTCGTGGGCGGTGCCCAACAGTTTCCTCGGCAACAAGGTCGGCAACCATTTCCATATCATTATGCCATCAACCGGACATAAAGAGGAACCTGTCCATCTCTCTGCCTGTATGCCTCTGTCTGTCTGACTTCCTGTTTGACTGTCTCTGCCTGTCTGTCTGACTGCCTGACTGTCTCTAGCTGGTGTCCTATGGAGGTTTCCTGAACTACTCTGTGATATACGACATCCCATTGGACAATGAAGACCATTCTCTACCCGCCCACTCTGACATCATCATTGAGGTGAGAAACAACCCTTGGCAAATGTTTTAACGAGTTCAGTATTTAAGAGTTCCTTATTAGTTAATGTTTCAACTTTTTAACATATTGAATGAAGCACAAGATAAAATTAAAATCAGGATGTCTTTAAGGACTACATCACTCAGACTGAATTGAGTGTTTCTCTCTCTTTCGTTGCCAGGGAAATGGTCGGGCTCTTCATCTCTCACCTCCTCTCCTCCTCTTCCTCTCTCCGCTGGCCGAGCGCTCGGTTGCCGTAGCGATGGCCCCACGGCAATATGTGGATGTTCAGACGGGCATTCACGTTAACCGTGACGACCTGCTGTCAGTCCTTGCTGACGTGACATCACTGAGGGTCAGAGTTCACCTGAACGCCTCCATCGACGGGCCAATACGGTGAGAACAAAGTAATCTGATAACATGTAGTGAAATCACTTATCTGTTACTGTGTTTGGAGAGGGCATATAGAGGTCTCTCAGGTAGTTAAACAGCTCTGCAGTGTCACTAGGTGTTGAAGAGATTCACCCTGAGATGCTCAAAGCTTGGGACATTGTTGGGCTGTCTTAATTGATTCTTCAGTGTATTGTGGAGTTCAGGGACAGTACCTGCAGACTGGCAGACCAGGGGGTGGTTCACATTTTTAAAGAGCGGGACTGAAAGTGAGCTCCAACTATCAGGGTATCACACTGTTCAGCTTCCCTGCTGAAAGGAGACTCTGGCTGATTGAGGACTGATGTGGATTCTGTCCTGATCTGGATCAGTGGACCAGCTTTTTACTCCTGGAGGGGTCAACAGGCATTTTTCCATCCGGTCAACATTTGTTTTTTTAGACTTGAAGAAGGTTTATGACCTAGTCCCCTGGGGCATCTTGTGGGGGGTGTGGGGTACCAGGACTGATACTACGACTCATTCAGTCCGTGTATAACCATTGTGAGAGCTGAGTCTGTCCAACATGTTCTCAGTAGGTGGTGGACTCCAGTTGAGGCGTGGAGAGGGTTGGTATGTTGGCATCAGGACTGTCTCTCAGTTCTTTGCAGATGATGTGGTTCTGTTGGTTTCATCAGACTGGAACCTCCAGTGAGCACTGGGACAGTGACTGTGAAGCAGCAGCATGTGAGTCAGCTCCTCCCAGTCTGAGGTCTTGGTACTCTGCTGGAAACCAGTGGACTCTGCTGGAGTCACTTCCCCAAGGGAAGCAGTTCAAGGAGACCCGACCCAGAAAAATAAGAGGGAAATGTTACTGTTGTCTTATGAAAGTAATGTCTGTGTCGGTCTGTTTTTCAGTCTCAGTACAGTGTCTCTGGATATTGCTGACTCTGGCTCAGTTTCTGGCAATCAGGCTGTTGCCGTGGAGACGTGTGAATGTCCATGGGGTTACAGCGGCACTTCCTGTGAGGTCAGCAGTTCGCTTCATTTAACTCAATCAACATTTGTACTGTTTAATACTGTTAGTACTCTTAATACTGTTAGTACTGTTAGTACTGTTAATACTATTTATAGTACTGTTAATACCTTTTGTGTGTTTGGTCTGTGTTTTGTTTGTTTAGGCGTGTGACCCAGGTTTCTACAGGGTGGGAGGAGTTTTGTTTGGAGGAAACTGTATGCAGTGCGAATGTAATGACCACGCCTCTGAGTGCGACATCAACGGAGTTTGTTTGGTGAGTTTAAACAAACAAACAATCAACAAACTCAATAAAACTACAAATTAAGAGAAAAGAACAAGACAAGAGATTAAGATGGAGGATGTGTTGAGTTTGTATTAACTGAGGAACAACAGAAATCAAGAAAATATACACACACACACACACAGATGGACAGAGTATTATAGAGTAGAATATTATACTCAAGTAAAAGTACTGTTACTTTAAAGTCATTTTACTCAAGTAAAAGCAAGGAGAGACTTTGAAGTCTGTGCATACAACTGAAGTATACAACCTCCTTCCTCAGCGTCTCCTTACTAGAATTAACCAGAAAAGAAAAGTTGAACAAAAATGACCAACAATAAATAAAAAAAGATCTATGGATGCCGCAGCAATGAGCAATATGACACAGCTGCCACTTAAACAGCAGAATAAATCATCTACAAGTCAACCAACACAGAAATGTATAAACAATAAAAAACGGCTGCAGCCATAAACACAAACATCAACAACCACTGCGTTGCTAGGCACCGTATATACACATGCACATAGTTATACATATACTACATATATACGTTTACATACACACATACACAATTGTTTTCTTATATACATTAACCCCCACCGCCCTGGATCACCCTGGCTCGCTCACCTGCAGCCACAGACTCACCTGCATCTTCTTCTCTGCTGTAGTTGTTGGTTAATCACTTTTCTTGTTCCTTTCCTCTCACAGTTTATCACGACTTTTCGTGTCACTTAAGTTTTACTCTGTAATGGAATGTGACCTGAGATAAAAATACTTAAGTCCAAATAAAAAGAACACAAGAAAACAACTTATTAACAGTACTGAGTCAATCTAATTTACTTCCACTCGTGTGTGTGTGTGTGTGTGTGTGTGTGTGTGTGTGTGTGTTTGTGTGTGTGTGTGTGTGTATGTGTATACACATACCCCAATTTAACCATTTACAGCATTAATGTTGATTGAAATATGATAAGTGTTCGTATGCAGTCAATAATCTGAAACTGTTACCATGGTCACCTAACTAAACATCTCTGTCTGTCTCTCAGGGTTGTACCCACAATACCACTGGCCCTCACTGTGATCACTGTGTTCCTGGTTTCTATGGCAATGCCACAGAGGGGACAGAAGACGACTGTCTGTTGTGTCCGTGTCCTCTGATGGTGTCGTCCAACAGGTCTGTCTCATTATCACTGATTTAAATTAAAAGCATTATTAGTATAAAGATTTGACTGTGTGTGTGTGTGTGTGTGTGTGTTTCAGTTTCAGTCCCACCTGTGTACTGGAAGCATCTGGCCAGGTGTCATGTGACCAGTGTCAGGATGGATACACAGGAACCAACTGTGAGAGGTGAGAATTATTGAAAGGCTGATCCACCAATCAGAAGCAGTGAGCCTTGTGTGACACCTGTCTGTCTGTCTCTCCAGGTGTGCCAGTGGTTTCTATGGTAACCCACAGGTAGTGGGCGGGGCTTGTGTTCTGTGTGAGTGTAACGGTAATGTGGACGTCAGCAAGGCAGGCCACTGTGATACCATCACCGGGGAGTGTCTGCATTGCCTCGGCAACACTGCTGGAAGACACTGTGAGGTCTGTAAACCTGGTCACTATGGAGATGCACTGCACGCGAAGGACTGTCAGGGTGAGACACACACACCTGCTGTGACATCACTGGTGGGGGCGGGGCCAGAATTTATTTTGCCTTTAGCGTCGTCTCACAGGCAACACTTCCTGTCAAACTGACCATGCATGTATTTAAAGTTCACTAACTAAGATACTAAGTAAGTAAGTGAGTAACCCTGCAGAGACTCACAGGGCTTTAAACGGTTGTAGGAATAACAGGTGAAGAAGGTTCTGCAGGCTGTTCGATTAAAGAGGCCCTAGGCTGAATGTTAGTTTAGTTTTCTTTGTCTTTTCAGCAGACATGGAAATCAACAGCGTGACGTGGTAAAATCAGTTTCTATGAACACTGTGAGACGGGACTAACTTCCTGTCCCACAGAGGACGCCAGCTGAGTGGGCGGTCCTTTACTGTAGCGCAGGACACATTCGTGTTCACACTGCTGACAGAATGTGGACACAAGAGGTCCAGTCCTCCTCCAAATGTGCTCTGAGCCATTTGATCTCAATGCGTCCTCAATCCTTTCTGGGTGCATTCACACCTGAACTGAGAGCAGTCCACTTGTGATTGGATCACCTGGGACGGATGTTAATGCAGGTCTGAACAGGGCCAGGGGTGAATTATTCTACTGGACTCTACTGAAGGTTCAACTGTCCACACTCTCACACACACACAGAAAAACACACACCAGTCTTTGTATTTGTAGCAGCAGGAATGTTGATCTTTACAAATCCAGATTAGATTGAACCTCTGACCTCTTTGTTCAGCTGTCACATGATGCGTGTGTGTGTGCGCGTGTGTGCATGTCCTGCCATATAGTGGTGACATCATTGAACTGCAGAACTGCAGTTATTAAACATGACTTGTGATAAAGGGTGACATTAAGAGATTATCAGAATCATAAATCATAATTTCCTGAACAGTCATCAAATAATCAAGAAACAGAAACCTTCATAAACGGATAAACATGAAGCCATTACGAGGTCATTAAAGGCTATTAAATGTCTGTAATGTCTTTGTTTAGATTTATTTCAGATATTTTTATATTGATAATGAACTTATTAAGTCACATAACGTTTACTCTTCTCATTTTTCATTATTTATTCACAAAAGGTCAGAATGATCTCAGTTTTTCACCAGACCTTAACACAGAAGCAAAGACTCATGGGAGCTGTAGTTGTTTTAGGTCAGTGTGAACAGAAAGCCTCAGAGGTGGGCGGGGCTTTGGGCTCAGAGTGACAGTGGCTCTCTCTCTCTCTCTCAGAGTGTGGCTGTGATGTCAGCGGCGCCCTCTCCAGTGTGTGTGATGTCACAACAGGTCAGTGTACCTGCAGAGAGAACGTGATGGGACACACCTGTGACCGCTGCGAGGTGAGACACACACACACACACACACACACACACAGTCCATTCTGGAACTGTTCTGGACTTTTCCATCCTGCCTCATGATCTTCCACAGCAGATTGAGTTTGAATTGTTGATGAATTTACATGATTTGGATTTTGGTTAATTGTTTCAAAATGTAATTTTCTATTTATTTAATTTATCGATTTTTTTGTTTGTTTTTTCAGTCAGGGTTTTTTGGGCTGCAGAGTGGGCAGGGCTGTCAGGCTTGTGGCTGCAGCCAATCAGGATCTCTTTCTGAGTCATGTGATGAGGAGGGGCGGTGCCAGTGTGTGGAGGGCGTGGCTGGAGATAAGTGTGACCGCTGTAGACGTGGCTACTATAGTTTCCATGCCAACGGCTGCAAAGGTAATCAAACAGAGAAGGTAACATGTCAGTCAGGCCGCTGTTTGGTTGACTCAGTTGACTCTGATTGACTGTGATCTGCTCCCCTCCCAGCATGCACCTGTGATCACACCGGAGGGAACTGTGACCCTGAGAGTGGCAAGTGCATCTGCCCCGCCCACACAGAGGGAGACACCTGCAACAGGTGTGAGACAGGTTACTGGGGTCACGACCCCGCCACAGGCTGCAAGGTACACACAAATACACACGGGTACACGGAAATAAACACAAATACATGCAAGTACACACACACATACACACACACACTAACATCCTAGTGTCTCTTCAGCCGTGCAGCTGTAGCTCAGCAGGAAGCTCTGACCCTCAGTGTGATCTAACCAATGGAAAGTGTCAGTGCAGAGAGGGGTTCTCCGGCAAGTCATGTGACCAATGTGCCCCTGGTTACCATGGTTACCCAGCATGCACAGCGTGTGGCTGCGACTTGGCGGGAACAGACGAGAAGTTTTGCAACACAACGTTGGGAGTGTGTGCTTGTCGACCAACTGGAGAGTGTGTGTGCAAGGTAAGACAACCACGGTTTGTGTTTGTTTCTTTGTGTGTGTGCCTCTGTGAGTATATAAATCAATAAATATAAATCAATATATTCAGGTGGGTGTATCAGGTCATCGCTGTGAGGAGTGTGTCTCTGGTTCGTTTGCTCTATCAGCTGAGAATCCAGATGGCTGCTCTCAATGTTTCTGTTCAGGACTCAGCAGAGACTGTGAGGAGCAGGGAGGCCTCTACAGACTACCTGTGAGTACATTTGTAGTGTACATATACTGTGTGTGTGTGTGTGTGTGTCTGTATATATCTCAAGGAAATTTAATTGAACGCAACTGGACTTGGTTATATGTCTTTGAAGACGTTTTACCTCTCATCCAAGAGGCTTCATCAGTTCATGCTCGCCTGACTCGGCTGGGACTAGTCTGACTAGCTGGTGTGGAGATCCAGGTATTTAACCTCTGTGGAGGCGTTCACAAGGTCAATGATGTCATTGGATCGCTAGTGCTCCATGTGCCAGCGACAGTGGTTAGAGTGACGGTCGGTGGGGATGGTGAAAAGTTGCTTTCGATTTCGTTAGTGCTCTGTTGTGTTATAACGACAGTGGTTGGAGTCACATGAGGCCATTTGTGAACGGCTGTTGTTCTTAGAGGCTAAGTTGTTGAATCTCCTTGGAAGAGATGAAAGGACAGCATTGTAAATTGGAGATAGGTGGTGTCACAGACCTCCTCCTCTGTTGAGAGATGGTTTTTCCACTTTTGTATAGATGGCTTCCTTTACTCCTCTTTCAAACCATCTATCCTCTCTGTCCAAGATGTGAACATTGCTGTACTCAAAGAAGTGAGCTTTCTCCTTGAGGTGTAAATAGACAGCAGAGTCTAGGCCTGAGGAGTTAGCCCTCTTGTGTTGGGCCATGCGTTTACGTAATGGTTGTTTTGTTTCAACAATGTAGAGGTCCTTGCATTCCTCGTTGCACTGGACTGCATACACAAACTATGACCTGGATGAATGAGAATATTCAAAGGCTTGTCTGTATATATGTGTGTGTCTGTGTGTGTGTGTGTTTGTATGTATATATATATATGCACATGTGTATATACATATACTACATATATACGTTTACATACACACATACACAATTGTTTTCTTACATACATTAACCCCACCCTCCCTCTATAGATCACCCTGGCTCGCTCCCCTGCTCTCTTGTCATTGGTCAGTCAGTCTGACCTGCAGGGTGTAGTATCTGGAGTTTTCCAGCAGGGCGGCGAAATGCTGCTCGACACCCGACAGCTCAACACCAGCAGGCTGGCTGGCCCCCTCTACTGGAGACTGCCCCCCCTGTTCGAAGGCCATCAGGTACCGTCACCCATACTGTTGACTGACAGCTTCTTACTACTCTGAAACTGCTGCCTTTAGCCAAAACGGTTGACTTTCAGTATTAACCCTTGACGTCCACCTTTGTATCACACTGTTTAAGTTCTAACAAGTGCCATCTTAAGGCCTTCACACTGACTTACAGGAAGTGATCCCAGATTCTACACAGCTTTTAGCCCATCTTGTTGACTTGTGAGAGAATCTGGTTCACATAGAGAAAGTTTTATCTGTAAGAGGATTTGTTTTTGGATACTGTATATTGTGTAGTGTACGATGTACTTGTGTACTTTATTGTTTACTACATTATGTATTACATTGTGTACTTCACTGTGTACTTTATTGTGTGTATCGTGTAGCTGCTATCGTACGGTGGCCTGCTGTCTTACATCATCACCTTTTATGCTGAGGACGGCTCGGGGCTGTCCAATCAGGAGCCTCAGGTCCTGATGAGGGGCGGGACCATGAGGAAGCTGGTGATATACACTGACATGGTCGCCCCTAGCAACAGCATCAGAACACAGCATGACATCAGTATGACAGAGGTACAGCTGCAGGGAATCATGGGAAACCAGAGCAGCTTCAACAGAAACATAGACAGTTTATAATAGAGTGTGTGTGTGTGTGTGTGTGTGTGTGTGTGTGTGTGTGTGTGTGTCTTACAGCACAAGTGGAAGTATTTTAACTCGGTGTCGGAGAAGTCGGTGAGTCATGCTGACTTCATGTCCGTCCTCAGTAACATCGAGTACGTCATCATCAAGGCTTCATACGGCACCAGACTGCAGCAGAGCAGGTACACCCACAGACATGCATATAGACACAGTAATGCACACACAACCACACGCGCATACACACACGTACACACACACAGTAATACACACTGATACACACATACACACAGTAATACACAGATGTACAAGTCAAGTCTAGTTAATTTTATTCTACAGCACCAAATCATAACAGAAGTTATCTCAAGACACTTTTCATACAGAGCAGGTCCAGACCGACTCTTTAGAATATGATTTACAGACCCAACATTTTCCACTAGCTGGAAGAAGGCAGTCCTTGAAGTCTGTTTTATATGGGCATTGAAGGACATGTCCTGATCGAAGGTTACTCCTAGATTTCTTACAGTGATGCTGGAGGCCAGGGCAATGCCATGTAGAGTAACTATATCTATAGATAATGTGTCTCGCAGGTTTTTGAGGTCAAGATTTATTGATAAATATAACTGAGTATCATCTGCATAGCAGTGAACGTTTATGGAGTGTTTCCTAATAATATTGCCTAAAGGAAGCCTATATAAGGTGAATAAAATTGGTCCAAGGACAGAACCTTGTGGATCTCCATGATTAACTTCGGTATGCATGGGGGATTCATCATTTACATGGACAAACTGAAAACTATCTGACAAATAGGACTTAAACCAGCTTAGTGCGGGTCCTTTGATGCCAATCAAATGCTCCAGTCTTTGTAATAGGATCTGATGGTCAATGGTATCGAATTAGGCACTACACACATTACTCACATACATACATATGTACACACAAATATACACACATATGTACACGTATGTACACAGAGACACACTAACTTCGTATTTGTAGAGAGAAGAAGAATAAGAGTTTAATCACAGCAGCATCTGGTGACCTCAGCTGAGGAGGCTGCTGATTGGTCAGAACACATGAGGCTCAATATGTTTTAGCCACACCTCCATGCCAGTCACGTGACTAAAAGTCACAGTTAACTGTGTTGATGTCATTTCCTGTCTCTGTTTTTCATTTAGAATCTCTAACATCACCATGGAGACGGCAGTGGAGGCTTTGTTAGAGGAGGGGTCAGAGGTCAGAGGGGGCGTGGCCAGACGGATCGAGTCCTGCATCTGTCCCCCTGGATACGCTGGACTGTCCTGTCAGGTAATGATACCTGTCTACTGTGACTCACTGTGACTCGCTGTGTCACCATGACAACCACAGAAACAGCAGTAAAGAACACACTGCTGTTTCTGGTTATACTGATTATACTAATTAAACTGGTTCCCTTTCTTTCTCTCATCTGTCTGTCTTTCTGACCCCTGTACCTCAATTCAATTCAATTCAATTCAATATGCTTTATTGGCATCAAGATAATATAATTCAATATAATAATGAGATGAAACAAAAGTAAATATAAATATATAAAGAAAAGAAAAAGAAAAGAAGAAAATGGCAAAACAAACATGATTCTCTCTCTTTCTGACCTGTGTGTGTGTGTGTGTGTGTGTGTGTGTGTGTCTCTCTCTCTCTCTCTCTCTCTTTCTCTCTCTCTCTCTCTCTCTTTTCCCTCTCGGCTGGGATCACTGAGTCTGTACAGAGTCAAAGTCTGTCCAAGTTTGTGGTGAGACCCGGTGGACAGATAGTCTGCCACCGTGTGCTGTCTGGTTAGAGCCAGATAGCCCTGAAGTTTGTCCAATAGTTGATGTAGCTGTGTTTTTCTGTAGCTGTAGTCTAGTAGTCAGGTCTGACTGAAGTTTAGCAGATGATCCATTTGCTGTTGAAGTGCTTCCTTAGATGGAGCGAGCAATATTAGATCAGAGAGAGAGAGACACTAGGGATATCTGACTGTTCTGTCATTCATCCGTATAATGTTAAACAGGGGGTTGAGACTATTTCTCCCCTCTACTCTGGGAGAAGAAATCTGTTTCCATATTGCCAATTTTCACAGCACATTTATTATTTGTATACATAGTTTTAATTCTATCATAACCACACATCCTTTTCACTTCATTTCAGGAACAGACGTTTATGCCAAATTGATTCAAATGTTTTTTTGAAATCTACAAAACAAGAGAAAATGTTCTTCTTGTTTTGTTAGACATGTTTGGTAGTGTGGAGGGTGTAGATTTGGTCTGTAGATATGTGTGTGTCTCTCTCTTTGACCTGTCTGTCTCTCTCACCTGTCTGTCTGACCTATCTCTCTCTCTCTCTCTCACCCGTCTATCTGCAGGAGTGTGCTCCAGGTTTTTTCCATCAGCCTCTGTCTGAGTTGTCGTATCAGAGTCAGAAGTCACTGTTTGTTCGTCCGTGTGTTAGATGTCGCTGCAACGACCACAGTGAGAGATGCGACACTGAGACTGGAGACTGTCAGGTAACACACTAACACACACACATACTTTAGATGGAGACTCTCCAGTAGAGGAGCGTAGAGTCTGCAGATGTCAGTAGACTGATGTTTCTGTTTTTTCGTACAGGGCTGTCAGCATCACACCAGTGGGCGGAGCTGTGAGCTGTGTTCACCAGGGTATTATGGGAACGTCATCGGCTCCATCGGTGACTGCTCGCTGTGTGCCTGCCCCCTACGAGACAACAGGTGATACTGCACTTTATTTTTCATTTGAATGAATAGTATAGTATAAAGTATATGAATAGTATATTTAATTTGACTTTAATTTGTGCGTGAGTAGTTTCAGTCCCAGCTGTGTCTCAGAGGGAGTGCTGGGTGATTTCCGCTGCACCGCTTGTCAGACAGGATACGAGGGGAGATACTGTGAGAGGTGAGAATCATTACATTATACTTGACTCTAGACCAGAGAGATGAGATCATCACCTTAACATCAGGTTGTCTCTTATTATGTTATTATTTCTTTAATACAACTTTTATTTTGAAATTTTGACATCAGGGGAAGCTCTGTGCTTATTAGGACCTAACCCTAACCCTAGCTCTGGTGGGTGTAAGACGAACTGCAGCTGCTGTGACATCACACTGACTGTCTGCTGTCATCCTGCAGGTGTTCTGTTGGTTACTATGGTAACCCGTCATTGCCAGAAGGGGTGTGTTCACAGTGCAGCTGCAGCGGGTGGGGATCGCTGCAGCCGCTGTGTGACGTGCTGAGTGGACAGTGTGAGTGCAAGGCCGGGGTCCGAGGTCAGTCATGTGACCAGTGTGACCAGAGGCACGTCCTGCAGGGAGAAGAGTGTGTGTGTAAGTAACGCAGACACACCTACACACACATGTTCACATGTTGTGTGTTATTGGAGGTGACGTGTGATTGTTTTTGACTCCAGCATGTGATGATGAGTGTACCGGGGTACTGTTGGACGACCTGGAAAAAATACACAACCACTTCCTGTCTGTCAACCTGAGCGGTGTTGCCATGGCACCGTACCACCAGCTGGTATTGCTGGAGAACCAGACCAGAGACATCCAGGTAAAAACATAAATGCTGTATAACAACAATGCACCACGTCGCCTGATGATGTATGATGCTGCCCTCTGCTGTTGTGGAGGTCTCAAAACAATGTGCAGGTTGAACTCTGCTGAACTATGAATCAAGCTTCCACCTGCTTGTGTTGAAAAAGAAAAAATATGAATTACTTGTGGTGAAAGCAGGTAACTGAGATCAGGTAAAAACCTGTGACTGTGGTTTTCTGACCATATAAATAACATGTGTGTTTGTACAGGTGGTGTTTTCAGAAAACAGCTCTTTCACTCTGCATCTGTCCAGAGTAGAAGATGAGCTAAATCATGTGACCTCTGACCTCAACGCTCTGCTGCAGCAGGTACCCATGATTCACTCTGTTAGAGGCTCATTACACTCATTTGTATTTCTCACCTTCAGCTACTTTACTATATTATCATCAAATACTAGATGATTTTTCTTTTCATTTCAACCTTTATTTAAGATTCTTGTAGAAATATTTGAGGCTGACTGTCACTTACAATGATGCTGATATTACACCATGGAAGATACAAACACACAAAGTCAATAATAAAATCCATTAAAATAGCTACCATGAACAAACATAATCAGTTAAAACAGTTACAGCAGATAACTTAAGTACATTCCTGAAATGTCCGAGAAGTACAAGAGTATTCAGTCTTCGGTCACGGTCCAAGAGATTCCATGAGTCTGCTGCACTAATACTAAAAACAGACCTTCCAAGATCAGTCCTGGCACGAGGTACATGAAGAACCAGCCAGTCGCTGGAGCAAGTTAAAGGTTGACCTGGATTCCATTGCAATATAGATGTGATGTGTGATGGTTATTTTCATTTACAGCATCATCCGTAAACATGGGTTATAATATATTAAACACATGTAAAAACACTGCAGACAGCTTTGTATTATGTTTCTCTCTGGACTGTCTCCTGATTGGCTAGGTCACACGTCTGTCTAATGACTTGGAGAAAGTGGGGGTGTCCACTAACAACAGCCTTTCCCAGGGTGCACTGCTGCTGGAGAGCATCAGCAGCCTTCAGGATAACTTCCAGGGTAAAACAACAACAACCAGAATGTTAATATGATTCTGACACCATTAATGTATCATAACTGACATCATAACTGGCAGAAAATAATTTTTAACAAACTAAACTGTTAAATAAGATGATGTAAAAAATAACTTGGAAATCTGATTGGTCCAGTGCTTGAGAGGGAGGCGGGGCATCTGAACCAGACCACAGAGGAAGAGGTCGGTTCAGCCAATCAAACGGGTCTGCTAGAGGAGGTTGAGTCCATGCTGAAAACGATCAGAACTGTCAACCTAACCGCTGCCAGTGCCACGGCCAATCAAGAGCTGAGGTGAGTGTTTTGTGCTTATAAATAAAAAAAGTTAACTTTTTATAAATTGTGTGTAATTGTTCTCTCTTTCCCTGTAGTCTCGCAGAGTCTCTTGTCCACTCACTGCAGGAGGACTTCCTGTCCAGCAGAGTGGCAGTTACCGACAGTCTCCGCCCCCTGTCCGCCTCTCTCACTGTTGGCATGGAAACACTCAAACACGCACACACACAGCTGAGCGATGTTGCACAACGAAACACAAAAGCACATACTCTGCTGGATGCCGAACACAATGTGCTGCAGCACTACCAGGTGAACACACACACCTGCTCCACCAGTATCATGTAAATA
The DNA here is from genome assembly GCA_031216445.1 of Lateolabrax maculatus. Classification (NCBI taxonomy): domain Eukaryota; kingdom Metazoa; phylum Chordata; class Actinopteri; order Acropomatiformes; family Lateolabracidae; genus Lateolabrax; species Lateolabrax maculatus. The sequence continues at coordinate 27,833 of CM062210.1, forward strand.
AAAGTAACCGTAACTAGTTTCTATAATAAGGTTAATTAATCTTTAAGAGATATAATGAGATATTACTTTATTTATCCAGAGGGACATCATTGTGCAGCAGCTGCAGTACAGAGAAGGAAAGTTTGTCAATTTTATTTTTATAGTGCCAAATCATAACAGAAGTAGAGCTGTAGTGCAGGTCTAGACTGTACTCTTTAAAATATTATTTACATACCCAACAGTTCCCACCATGAGCAGCAATTGACAGTGGAAGGAAAAACTCCCTTTAACAGGTAGAAACCTGGAGCAGAACTGGGCTCTGGGTGGGCGGACATCTGCATCGAGCCAGTTCGGTTAAAAGGGGAGGAGAGAGGGGGAGAGGGGAGAGAGAGGGGGAGGACAGACAACATAATAATCAGACTAACAATAATCAGTGTAGCAGTGAGTGTGGAGTAGGAACATGGGGGCAGTAGACGGCTGCAGTCACAGATCCAGACTCTACAGCTCCAGAGGCACAAATACCTGCAGGAAGAGAGAAAGCTACAAACTACAGGAAGAGGTGGAGTTAGTAACATGTAGTAATGGGATAAGAGAGGAGAGAGGAGCTCAGTGCATCATGGGAAATCCCCCGGCAGTCTAAGTCTACAGCAGCATAACTAAGGGATGGTTCAGGACTCACCTGAGCCAGCCCTAACTATAAGCTTTATCAAAGAGGAACGTTTGAAGCAGACTCTTAAATGAGGAGAGGGGGTCTGCCTCCAGAACCCAAACTGGGAGCTGGTTCCACAGGAGAGGAGCTTGGTAACTGAAGGATCTGGTTCCTGTTCTACTTTTAGAGACTGTAGGAACCACAAGGAACCCTGCATTCTGTGAGCGTAGTGCTCTAGTGGGGTAATACGGTACTATGAGCTCTTTAAGATATGATGGTGCCTGACCATTAAGAGCTTTGTAGGTGAGGAGGAAGATTTTAAATTCTGTTCTGGATTTCACAGGGAGCCAGTGCAGAGAAGCTCATATTGGAGAAATATGTTCTCTTTTGCTGGTTCCTGTCAGTACACATGCAGCAGCATTCTGGATCAGCTGGAGAGTCTTTAGAGACTTATCGGGGCAGCCCGATAATAAGGAATTACAATAATCCAACCTAGAAGTAACAAATGCATTGACTAGTTTTTCTGCGTCTTTTTGAAACAGTATGTGCCTGATTTTTACAACGTTACGTAAGTGGAAGAAGGCAGTCCTTGAAGTCTGTTTTATATGGGCATTAAATGACATGTCCTGATCAAAGGTTACTCCTAGATTTCTTACAGTAGTGCTGGAGGCCAGGGCAATGCCATCTAGAGTAACTATATCTATAGATAATGTGTCTCGCAGGTGTTTGGGGCCAAGTACAATAATTTTAGTTTCAACAGCAGATAATTGCAGGTCATCCAGTTTTTTGTGTCCTTAAAGCCTGAAATCTGGCTAACTGATCGGTTTCATCTGGCTTTACCGATAAATATAATTGAGTTTCCTAATCATATTGCCTAAAGGAAGCATATATAAGGTGAATAAAGAATCCAAATATACACAATGTAAGAGATCAATAGTCTTCAATAGCAGTACGTGGTTGAACAGTTTATATTTTATATGACAATGTTACTTTTTTTAAATGTACTACTATGTTTTAAAAGTTGACTGTCAATGTGAATAATTTTTCCTGTTGGAGAATGAATTCAGTTGAATGTAGAAAATAAAAAAGATCCTTTAGAAGCAGAAAATCTGCTAAACAAAATTTGTTTAATAGCAGTGTACATTAAAGAGCTGGAAACGTTATGAAAAGTCTGTTATTTAGTAAAAACTGTTTTAACTGATTCCATTTTGCTTTTAACAAAAGTTAGTTTTTTAGTTTTTGTTCCAAATGAAACTGTAGCTACAACATTTAATTTTGAGACATAATATGGTGTATCTATTAATGATTAGTCTAAAACAAGTTGATTGGACCTTCTTCTGTCTGTGTGTTCTTCAGTCTGTCCATCAGAACCTGAGTGTTGAGTGTTTGTTTGTGGACGGACTGATGGAGGACAGTCAGCTGCTGCTGGACCACACCATCAGCCTGACGGAGGAATTAACAAACGCCACTGCAGTAAGACACTACATGAATAAAAGTGCTAATCATAAAGGGAATATAAATCAATTTTATATAATAATATGAACCCTCCTGTGTGAGCAGCAGGTGGAGGTGTTTAGCAGTCAGCTGGATCAGTGGCGCCCCCTGCTGAGGAAACAGGTGGATGGTTTGGTTGTTGGACTGAGGATGACAGACGCTCTGGAGAACGTTTACCGTGCAGAAAGTCACGCCCAACTGCTACAGAGCCACGCCCACTCCCTGCACAGGTAACTGTGTGTGTGTGTGTGTGTGTGTGTGTGTGTGTGTGTGCCTAGTGAAATCAAATTCCAACTTCTATTCTCTTTCAGCTCTCTGTCGTCAGTGTGTAATGTCTCTCAGAACAGCAGCCGATTGGTTCAGCTGGACAGTGACATCACAGAACAAGTTGACTCCGCCCATCAGTTTGCCTCGATCGCCCACATTTCGGCTTCCCTTGCTCTCAACATGGTAAGTGTGTGTTCAGACTGAAAACACACCTGTGTATGTGTTTCAGGTGAGTAATGTGGTGTAAACCGTAGAAATACAGTGTCCACCTCACAGAATCACCTACTTGTGTTTGCACATATCTGATTGGCCAGTGCAGTATTTTGCTGGATGACATCACGTGTGGTCGGGTCCAAATAACATTACTTCCAGAAAACCAAGATTGCAACTGCAAAACACTGAACTTGCGGTTTCAAAACGGCTGTCCACAAACCAATTGGTGATGTCACGGAGGCCACGTTCCACTTATTTTATACAGTCTGTGGTTCAGACACAACGGTCCATTCACATGAAGAAAGCTTCACACAGGTTTAATGTCTGTCTTTGTGTGTGTTTCAGACCATCCAATCAGAACAGCCGGTGTCGGAGAAGGGAGGAGCCAAACTGAACGTCAGCTCTGCTGTTTTAGAAGAAAGTCGACGAATCAATGAGACAGCTGAAGGTCTGTGAAGTGATGAGGAGCCCTTAACCTTCATTACATTAACACATGAAGCGATGAGGAGGCTGTAACTTTCATCACATTAACACATGAAGCGATGAGAAGGCTGTAACCTTCATGTTTTCCATCATTGGAGCTTTGGCTGGAGCTCTTTTAATGACATCATCCTGTCATGTCTCTTCCTCTGTGGTGGTTTAACGGCAGTGACTGGAGAATCAGCTCCACCTGCTGTTTATCTCCATCAGCCAGTGAACTCAGATTCACACAACAAGAGAGGAGGGAAATAACTGTCTCTGTCTGTCTAACTGTCTGTCTTTCTTCCAGACCTGCAGCTGAATGTCTCCATGGTAACCAGCAGATTGGAATTTGTCAGAGAGAGCGTCCGTAACTCCAGCCTCTTTCTACATCAGCCAATCAGCAACCTGCAGAGTCTCTCTAAAGGTGAGACGGGCATTTCAGGCTGGCTCCCCCTGCTCTGACAATGATGTATTCATGTGTTGATGTATTGACGTCTTGATCGATGATATTGATGTTTTCCATCAGGTCCATCCTTGACGCTGCAGCAGACTCAGCTTCAAGCTGCAGCAGCACGCTCCGGTCTGCAGGAGGCGCTGCAGGAGCTGCACAGACTCAGACAGCAGCTGCAGAATACTTCTTCTGTGGTGGAAAACACCAACAACACAGTGAGGGAGACTAACCAGCTGGTGTCTCACACACACACTACAGGTCAGTCAACAACTTTTATTAAATAAGAATCACTTTATAAAGTAAACGACTACAAAAAATGAATGGGGTGGTAATACCTCCTGTTTCCTATTGCTCAGCCAATGAGGCGCAGCGTAGACTGGAGGAGGCCGAACATCGTACAGTGCGTCTGATGGACCGGATAAAGCCCCTGAGCATGCTGGGAGAAACGCTGAGCCGGAATCTGTCTGACATCAGAGAGCTGATTGATCAGGCCAGAAGACAGGCTGCCTCGGTACATAAACACACAAAGAGAAAAACACACAATCTCAAATTCACACTGAGAGAACAACAGACTGCATCATAAACACACACATATTCGTTCAGACTCATTCAGACTTTTTCAGGATTCTTAGGAATTAAATTAGAACGATTGTCTACAAAACAGCAGATTAACTTTACATTTCAGCTTCTCTCTGAAAGACAAAACCATGATGTTGATGTTGATGATGTTGACGATGATGATGATGATGTCATCAGATTAAGGTGGCGGTGCAGGCAGACAGAGACTGTGTTCGATCCTACAGACCACAGATTCAGTCCAGTAACTTCAACACTCTGAGTCTGATCCTGAAGACGTCGAGTCCAGATAACCTGCTGTTTTACCTGGGCAGCAACACTACGGTACACCCACACACACACACACACACACACACACACACTCACACATATACACAGTAAAACACACACACTTCTTGTTGAACAGGTGACCTCTGACTCTTCAGTCTAAATTAACCCTTCATTCGTGTGTGTGTGTGTGTTGTGCTGTGTGTATTCATGTCTGTTGTGTGTTCAGGCGGACTTCCTGGCAGTAGAGACCCATGGTGGGAAGGTGTCCCTGGTCTGGGATGTGGGTTCAGGCAGAACCAGACTCGACTTTCCTGGACTGGACATCACCAACAACAGATGGACCAGAATCAATGCTACGCGGTAAACACACACTTCGCCATCATCAGTCACATGATCAGAATGATGTCGTCATGACATCACTAAATGTTGATTCTTGACCTTGGAAACAGGTATTCACACAGTACATTTAGTAGTTCTGGAGCATTTGATCCCATCACATGAACTTCCTCAGCAGGTGGAGTTATCCAGCTGTCACGATCTCTGAGCTCCACCTTCTCCCTAAACCCTGAAACGTTTAGTTATGTCATAATGTCATGTCATGATGTTGGCAGGTTCGGGGCCCGCGCATATCTGTTGGTCCATCAGCTGGAGTCAGAGTCTGAACTGTTGTCTGCGGTAACAGCGACATCGCCAGGACTGTCCCGAGTTTTAGACATCGACAGAAATACAGTGATCCAAATTGGAGGACTGGGAGCTCACACTCAGGTAATACACACACACATCAGGTGTGCAGGTCTGTGTGGAGGTGAACGTGTGTGTGTGGAGATGAGTGTGTGTGTGTGTGTGTGTGTGTGTGTGGGGAGTTGTACAGGTGTGTGTGGAGGTGTATGTGGAGGGGAAGAGGTGATAACTCTGTGTGTGTGTTTGTGTGATGTCAGAACCTGGCGACGCTGCGGTCCTCCACCTTCCAGGGCTGTCTGGGTGAAGCATCGCTCAACGAGAGAAACATCGGACTTTGGAACTACGACAGCAGAGAGGGAGTGTGTGGAGGCTGTTTCAGCAGGTACAAACGCAGCTGTATGACCACAACTGACCCCACCCCCCTAAACATTAAATCTGCACTTTTCCAATGGAAATTCTGAATGCCATTTCTGAGACTTAACAAATCTAAAGGTCTAACTTCCACCTGTCTGTCTCTCCGCCTGTCTGTCTCTCCGCCTCTCAGTCCCCAGGCAGAGGAGACGTCCTTCCACTTCGATGGATCTGGATTCTCATTGGTCCAGAAGTCTCTGCGAGCGACCTCTACCTCCATTGTCCTGTTGTTTAAAACCCTGTCACCGGGCGGATTACTGCTGTACCTGGCCTCCAACAACACTGTATGTCACACACACGCATACACACACACATACACAGAGTTTTTGTTGAGGCACTTTTTGTGAAGCAGATACAGATGTGACCTCACTTCCTGTCTCCTGCAGAGGGACTTCCTGTCCATGGAGCTGGTGGATGGGCGTGTCCGTCTGACCTTTGACCTCGGCTCAGGTGCTCTGATCCTGACCTCTGACAGAAAGTACAACACCGGAGTGTGGTACAAGATCACACTGCAGAGGAACAAACGCAAAGGTACTACAGCACTACTGGTAATGCTACTAGTTGTCAGTTTTCCACCAGAGGGTGTTTAACTGCTGCTATTGTAACTGTGGTGTTTGTCAGTACTAATACTACTGACAACATCTGCCATTGCTGTGTTTGGTAGTACTGTGCCATTTACTGATGGTGCTGCTGTCTTTCCAGGTTACCTGTCCATCATGGCAGCCGACCAGTCATCAGAGAAGGAAGTGTTGGAGGCGGAGTCTCCTGGAACGGCATCCGACCTGAATCGCTCCGACCTCGACCCCATCTACATTGGCGGGCTTCCTGCCTCCAGACCAATCAGGTGAGTCTGTAATGTCAACAGGTGAGGTTGCGCTGATGTCCACATCTGTCCGTCTGTTTCTTCCTGTCTGACTGTTTTTACCTGTCTGTCTGGTTGCTAGGAGACAGGTGGTCTCCAGGTCGTATGTGGGCTGCATAAAGAACGTGGAGATCGCTCGGTCCAACTTTGACCTGCTGAGAGACGCATTCGGAGTCAGGAAGGGCTGCATACTCAAAGTAATACACACCAACACACATACATCCACACACATACTGTATACATACTCACTGCTGCCTTAAAGCACATTTGTCATGAAACACAAGCAGGAAGTGATATGTTAATATCATCAGTTGATATTAGAGAAATGAACAGAGCAGAGCTGTGACACTGAGCTGGTCAATACTGATCAATAAGTCAATATAGTGAGCTGATGTGTACCATGTAAACATGTACAGAACTGACCCACAAATAGAAACTAACAGACCTTCTGTCCCTCCGTAAAATCCATAAATCAATAACCTTCATTGATCGCACTGATGGATGTTGTTGACTCGGTGAAAACCATTAATCAATAACCTCGATTGATCCCAGGCGGTGCGGAGTGTGTCGCTGTTGGCCGGAGGCTTTGTTCAGATCGCTCCTCAATCGCTTGGTCAGGAGGCAGAGCTTCTCTTCTCCTTTTCCTCCAACAACCAATCAGGAGTCCTGCTGGCTGCCTTGAGTGACGACCGAACACAGAGACAGGTGAGACAGACAGAGGTCATGTGACACACCTGTGCACCAGCTGTTATCGTTAGAATGAAGGAACCATAATTATTTTCTCTGTTTGTGTGTGTACATGCAGCACTTCCTGTCTGTCCACCTGGTCTCAGGTGCCTTGGAGGTGGAGCTTGGTGAGGTGGGCGGGGCTGCTCGGAGGGTGACAGTGGTGAAACCTGATGGAGGATCCTTCAGTGACAGAACAAAACACTCTGTGATTATCACCATCAACAGAAAGTAGGTGTTACCATGGATACAGACACCCGTCTCACCCGTCTCACCTGACTGAAGTATTAATTCATATATTAACTGTCTCTTAGGTCTCTGTCCGTGCAAGTGGACGAGGACCATATGAAGTCTGTCTCTCTGTTGCCGGGCGGATTTTCTCGTCTATCTCCAGCCGCTTTCTTCATTGGTGGGATGCCATCAGGAGAGGAGTCTCGTCTGCCAATCAGATTAAAGGATGTGTCCAGGTTGTTCAGAGGCTGCATTCAACACCTGGTACTGGGCGGAGCGTAAGTAACCTACGCAGTTAGTCTCACACACAAACACGCACACAGTTTTCTGTCTCTTTGATTAACTATTTTGAGTGGCGGCTCCCTCCAGGCTCGTCGACCTATCAGGAGCTGTGAGTTATGAGGGCGCGGAGCTCGACAGCTGCCTATTGGAGAAAAGAGTCAGAGGGGTGGTCCTTCCTGATGACCAGGATGTAGAACCAACTCCGGACCCCGTTCACCTGCCTGTAGCCCCACCCACACACCTGACTGCCTTAACACCTGTAGTGCTCACGGTAAGCAATTCATTTATTATTGATTATGGATTATTGATAATGGTAATCATATTTGTAATTGGTAATTGAATAATTGGCAGCGTATATTGATTATTGGGCATTGATTCCTGGCCAGTATAATTGGTCAGTGTCAATAGTTACTGTTCAGTGTTATTGACTATTGGTCATTGATTATTGATCTGTGTGTGATACAGTGTGTGTCAGAGGCCGAGCCAACGTTCCTGCCATCAGCAGTTCAGTTTGGTTCAACCAAACACAGTCACATGACCTTCATCATCAACCCCAACACTGTCAGAAAAAGGTGAGTCTCTATGACGACAGGGGCGGGACTTTGGTTGATGGGGGCAGGGTGATGTCAGAGGGAGCGGGGCTGTGGTCAGTTGATGTCTGTCTAACAGAGTAAATGTAAAGACTCTACTGCATTTCACTTCATCCTCAGTGTGTCGGTGAGGTTGTCGGTTCGAAGCCGAGCTCTAGACGGGTTGATCCTCCTCCTCTCTGACTCCAAACAGATGGACTTCATCATCCTCAGACTGATGGGGGGGAGACTGATGATGTCAGCTGACCTTGGGAGAGGCCCCGCCTCCACCACCTCATCTGTCTCTGTTAATGATGGAGAGTGGCACACTGTGAGTTATTACACTTTAACACACACATACTGTGTTGTACTCCAAGTCAAATTAACTCAGGACACTTAGCAGGTCCAGACCGACTCTTTAAATATTATTATAGACCCAACAGTTCCACCATGAGCAGCACTTGGTGACAGTGGAAGGAAAAACTCCTTTTAACAGGTAGAAACCTGCAGCAGAACCGGGCTCTGGGTGGGCGGCCATCTGCATCGACCCAGTTCGGTTGAGAGGGGAGAGAGAGGGGGAGAGGGGAGAGAGAGGGGGAGGACAGACAACATAATAATCAGACTAATAATAATCAGTGCAGCAGTGAGTGTGGAGCAGGAACATGGGGGCAGTAGACGGCTGCAGTCACAGATCCAGACTCTACAGCTCCAGAGGCACAAACACCTGCAGGAAGAGGGAAAGCTCCAAACTACAGGAAGAGGTGGAGTTAGTAACATGCAGTAATGGGATAAGAGAGGAGAGAGGAGCTCAGTGCATCATGGGAAATCCCCCGGCAGTCTAAGCCTATAGCAGCATAACTAAGGGATGGTTCAGGCCTCACCTGAGCCAGCCCTAACTATAAGCTTTATCAAAGAGGAATCTCTATCTGTATGTTTGTCACTTGCAATTCTTGGGAAGCGTTCATCTGATCTACTTCAAACTTGACGAGTGTTTTGCTGAGGACCTAAGGTGGTGCAGTGTCGCATTTGGTGCAATTTGGACATCCAAGATGTTCAATGTTAATAAACCTTGAATAAACAAGCCACCAGCAACGGAGGCGGGGCTTGTAGTGGGCACTCACTCCAAAAGGTCACGCCGCGAAGGGGTACTGTACATGTACTCTTAAATGAGGAGAGGGTGTCTGCCTCCCAAATCTAAACTGGGAGCTGGTTCCACAGAAGAGGAGCTTGATAGCTGAACGCTCTGGCTCCTGTTCTACTTTTGGAGACATCACCAAGATTTGGTGGCATGGCTCTGGAAGTAAAGCAGTCGTCCAGTCAAAGGAAGGTTCCTGGTTCGTTCTCAGCTCCTCCAGAGAGAGTGTCGAAGTGTCCTTGAGCAGAAACCCCTAACCGCTCTGTACTTTGCATGGCAGCCTCAGCCATAAGTGCATTAATGTGTGTGTGAATGTTCACGTGTTGTAAAATGCTTTGAGTAGAAAAGTGCTATATAAATGCAGTCTCTACCATTTACCTTGACATCTGTTTCATCTCGAGTCCTACTGTGTCATCGAGTGACTTCATGAGCCATTCGATGATGATGTCACACAGTGATGATGTCACACTGTCAGGTGTCTTAACACAGTTCACCTGGACAGACCTACCGGCAGGAAGTTTTTGTTGTTGAATATTAATTTGAACTAACTACATCTTTATATTCTAACTAACTCTCCCTCTCAGGTGAGTGCTGAGGTCAGCCGGCGGTCGCTGTCGGTGTCGGTCGACGGGTCGAGTCCAGACTCTGTGTCAATAAAAGGAAACCAGCTGGACGTGGATAACAGACTTTACCTGGGAGGACTGCCACACACACACACTACCAGGAGGATTAATGTATGACACTTTAGATTCTTTATCCACCAGTTGCACTACAAGTATGTTCTTACAGGTACACTTACAGGTAAACATATTAATTGTTAACCTGTAACTTCGGCCTGAGTATTGAAAGTCACTCAGACAGAGTCATGTGATTTAATGAGCCAGGTGTTTGACTACCTGAGCTGCACCTGTTCTATCTGTAACATGGATCCTGAACTTCTCTTCTCTCCATCTCTCAGGTCAGCAGCAGTTTTCCAGGTTGTGTTCGCTCTGTCAGTCTGAACAGAGCCATGTTGGATCTGGCCAAGCCGGCCTCGCAGCATGATGTCACTTCCTGTTTCACCAATGACCAGAGAGGAAGTTTCTTTAACGGCAGTGGATACGCCGCCCTCAGTGAGTCCAACTTAAAAGAAAGAAAAGGGATCCTGTTTAAATCTGATCATCTGATCAGAGTAATAATCTGTGTGTGTGTGTGTGTGTGTGTGTGTGTGTGTGTGTTCAGTGCCTGATGGTTATAAGGTCGGCTCTGATGTATCAGTGTCTCTGGAGTTTCGAACGAGCCAATCAGAAGGAGTGTTTCTGGGAATCAGCAGCGCAAAGGTCGACGCCATTGGACTGGAGATGATCAACGGACAGGTGAACAGAGAGTTACCCGTGTGTGTGTGTGGTGTGTGTGTGTGTGTGTGTGTGTGTGTGTGTGTATAATGATTATTAAGCAAGGATTTACCTGCTTTTCCTCAGGTGGTGTTTAACGTGAATAACGGGGCGGGTCGAGTGCTGGTGCGTTCAATTGGTCAGATGTTGTGTGACGGACGGTGGCACCAGTTGCTGGCCAGAAAAACCAAACACACCCTGAGTCTGAGTGTAGATGGGCGGAGTTACAACACCCCCAACCCTTACCCACAGTCCACCTCTGCTGAGACCAACAACCCTGTTTACCTGGGAGGCTATCCAGGTGAGAAACAACAAACACCTAGAAACATAATGATGTATTAATTACTGATACTAACCTGCCTGTCTCTCCGTCTACCTATCCCTCTACCTGTCTCTGTCTCTCTCTGTACCTGTCTCTCTTTTTCTGTTACAGCCGGTGTTAAGCAGAACTGTCTGTCAATCAGCTCCAGGTTCAGAGGTTGTCTGAGGAACCTGCAGCTCATCAAGTCTCACCTGAGCGACACTCTCGACCTGAGCTCTGCCCACTTCATGTTGGGCATCACTCCTAACTCATGTCCTGTTGCCTAGTAATGCCCAGCCCAGCTCTGATTGGTCCACAGATACCATCAGTTTGATAGATGTTAAAGTAAAGATGATTGTGTATTATTATCATCTCTGTGACTCAGATCTGTTTCTATGAATCACTAAAGATCATCTGAAAACTTGTTTATTTATTCATTCATTCAACAATCAGAGAAAAGGCTTTCAATGTCCATCTCTCTGTCTACCTGGGTCTCTTTACCTGTCTCTCTGTCTACCTGTCTCTCTCTATCTGTCTACCTGGTTCTCTCTACCTTTTTATTACAAATACTATTTATTTATAACTGAACTCAAATCCCAGCTGCAACAGAACTAATGTGTGTGACTGCAATGATCGTGATCATTGTGTTTATGTGGCGACATTTGCTATTACAGCATCATGTGACTCACAGCTGGATACCTTTTGATTTATTCAATCCAACAACATTTGTTAAGTTTAGGAGACGTATGGTTCAATTATTTTATCTGTTTCATGTGTGGGGAGCCAACAGTGAGCAACTTTCATAGGAAGAAATGGGGCATCATGTTGAAACACGGTGTCCAGTTTCTCTAACATATCCATGCCATCAGCCTCAAAGACTGTGGCTCACTCTGTGATGAAGGTGTGGCAGATTAACTTCCTAATGGTCAGTTGATCTAAATCAAGACACTAACAACAATTTACTTTGTATTACAGCCAGCGGTGTGCATGTGCATACTGAATATAAAACATTTACACTGGAAAACAAGTTACACAATTACAAACTGACTCTGGGTCCAGATCTCTGAATCAGATCTCTGCTTTGACTCTTCAACCAAAATCTTTTCAACATCAAATATTTTCCTGCTGACACGCAGAAAGAAAAAAAATTCCAGTTATTTTTGATCATTTTATTTTAGTTTAGTGGGTAAAGACGCATTTAGTTGACACCTGGGGGAGTGGTCAATAAATAAATGAATCAGTAAATAAGTATATAGACACAAATATCTATAAATACATAGACATATGAATAAAATGATAAGGGTTTCCTAGGTGAGATGAGATAATGGCACATTACTATTGAATTATTGGTAAATACAGGGCTTAGTTCTAGCGGCTATACAGTGAGTGGTTACAGTGCTAGCAATCATGCTGTTTTACATTTCAGACAGGAAACAGTTTTGTACCAGACTGTCAGAATAAAACATCCAGTTCCTCAGCAGGTGAGACAGGATAGAGTCAGGTGAGCTCACCGGTAAAGTCAGAGGTAATTATTACAGACAGATTTGATGCAAACAGTTTGCGGAATGTTTCATAAAGCTGCTGTCTCCTGTCATACACAATCAGGAGCAAGTACACCTGAGTCAACCGACCAAACAGATGTCTGGTTTCACAGTCAGTTGTGTCAGGTGTGTGCAGGGGCGGTGCTTGTCTAAGTAGGATGTAAATGTGGCAGCAGGTCAAGTTTTGGTGTTAATTTGTGGTGAAAGTTCATCTGCGGTTGACTGGCTCTGGTTGCTATGGGAGCGATTTGATGGCGTCACAGCATCTTTCACCTGTCTGTCTCTCATCTGTGTGTAACTATTTTATTCCTGTAAGTCCTTTACAGAGTCCTTCTTTGTTTTAAATGTGACTGAAAATGCCATCAAGAAGCTGTCAACTAAATCTAATCATACAATCAATGCTAACTGCTCTGAAGCTAATTTAGCCACTGGCCCCGCCCCCAGTCAGACAGATGTGCTGCTGTGTGTGTGTGTGTGTGTGTGTGTGTGTGTGTGTGTGTGTGTATGTGTACAAGTGTACATGCGTGTGGGTGTGTGTACATCCTCAGTTACAGTAATGTCCACTGGTTGTTACTGCAAACATTGTCGGCTCTGTAGTCAGGACTAAAGCTCCCATAATGCAGCAGACGCTTCTAGAGTCAGTCCTGAAAGAGAGACAAAATCAGCTGTAAGTTTAATACAACAGAATTTATTTTACTATAGACTGTCTAAAGATTGAAATCTTCATCCTGTAAACTCAGGATAATTTCTTAATTGTTCATTTGATTATTTGATGATGTTATGATGTAACACTACATTATCATGGTTACATGAAAATTTGGGGAAAAAAGCAATGAATTAACATCTCATCAAAAGCGAAACTAAATAAAATTCAGAGTTGGCCTCTGGTGCGGTCAGTACAACTCACAAAAAGTCCACAAAAAACAAGACAAATGACAGAAAATAAAAAAACAGTAACTTTATCTTAGATTTGAGTGGAGTCACATTTCATTGAGATTGTACTCGTCCGAGTGCAACGGGAAACTTTTTATTGATCAGTTAGCATTGATAAGTTTATTTATCCTCTAACTAACACGGGAAGTTTTTCAGGGTGAAAGTGATTAATACCACCAGAGAGAGCAGCTCAACACTCTCCCATCAGCCACCTGTTATCTCAGGGAGAGGCTAAACTAAGCTAGCCATGAGAACTGCATGCTCATGCTAATGAGAATGTTAGCATAGCATAGCATGTTAACGTCACCACTGTCCTCTCAACAGTTTCTGATTGTGTCCACTGAAAATGAACTGATCTGGGTTCAGTTTTCTTTCTTAAAACACTCATTGTGGTCCCTTTCTTTGTTTGCTAAGTCGGCATTAAATCAGTGATGGATACAGGTGGAAAGCAGGGGCCACACTTGATCATTTTAGCTGTAAATGATGTCACACTTGAGAGGAAAGTGAATAATGTTAACGCAGCATATTAGCGTAGCATCAATGGTCAACAGTCTTTGGGTGGCCATATAAAAAAGCCCAATGAGCTGAGAAACTCATCAGTTATCCACTTGACTGATTCATTGCGGATCAGCTGAGTGATCAGGAAGCCTGTTTTTTTCCTCCACAAACCTTTTCTTGAAGATTTCCAGGTTTTTAGTACAATCCTTTTGTCACATTCATCACCAGCCAATCACCATAGATCCTTCCTGTCCTGTGTGGTTCCTCCCAAACATTTTATCCAATCAGATTTCCTTCTTTTTCTGTGTTCTCCTAACCAATCAGAACCCTAACCCTCTGAGCTACAAAGTACTACCAAGTAAGATTAATATGTAAGTGGAGGGTTTTCAATGTCACAAACGTGGTTCTCCTAACCTGATTGGATGCCATGGTAACTTATGCTGCACACCTAACCTGGTCAGGACCAGGTTATGTTCAGAGTTAAATTTGGCAATAGAAAGCTAATTCTTTTCCTGATGATATTCTCTATAAGCAACATAGATTCTCAGCTGAGGAAATATGTTATATACATATATGTATATATACTGTTTATACTTTATACATGCAAACATACGCTGGACGTAAGCCGTACGTTGTGTAGTTTTGCCTACAGAACCTACAGGCATTCAGTTGGTGATGCAGGAAATCTGCCAGCATTCCTCTCTTGCCTTATTTGCAGCAAAAGTTTTTATATTATTCATAGCTCTCCATTATAACAACCTGTTCCTCTTGACTGGAGTAGGCAGCATGCCATCGCTCCATTTTCTCAAATTACGCCAAACGGCCCCTTCTATGTGATAGCACACAGAACCAGACAAAAGCCTGGGTTAAGATATTAAGTTAACCACTATCATGATACCCGTTATCTCTGTTTGGGGTTTTAGGGTTTTTATGCCAGCTAATGTAAAGAAAACCTGGCTATGTCCAACTTATTTATTTAGTGGTACACTTCCAGGTCTTTCAGTGTTTGTCTCTCCTAGTTAAATGTCATGGTTTTAAACACAAAGACTTGTATAAACATGCAAACAGAATGTTATGAATGCTGCCATGCGTCAACCAGCCAATCAGCATCCACCCTGAGACCCCACCTGTTGGGGCGGGGCCTGTCCCTCCCTATTACCTGCGATGTCACTAATCAATCACATGATCAGGAGTGACCTCTGTTTCTTTATGGACGACGACTCGTGTGACGGACAGCTCAGGATGCTGCCGCCGTGCCTCACTGAGCGCCGCTGCCAGAGCCTTCAAGAGAGACACGAGGATCAGAACCTGGTCCAGGTCAGTTCTGTTTTGGGTTAATCCAGGTCCGTATAGGGCTGTCCTGGGTTAATCTGTGTCTGTATAGGGCTGTCCTGGGTTATTCCGGTTAATTCACATTTGTACAGGTCTGTCCCGGGTTTATCTGGGTCTGTACAGGTCTGTCCCGGGTTTCTAGGTATGTATAAATCTGTCCAAGGTTAATCCGGTGTGTACAGGTCCGTCCCAGGTTCATTCTAGTCTGTATGGTTCTGTCCTAGGTTCATTCTGGTCTGTATAGGTCTATTACTTTTTAATCCTATTTGTTTTCATTATTACCTGTGTTAAATCACCCTTACAGAGGTCAATAATGATTACATTTTTAACAGTTACCTGGTCATGGTCGATTTCTGTGTCTCCAGAAATCACAATTCTCTTCTCGATTCTTGTTTCTGAAATTCCTCCTTTTACAGTCTGAAAAGAAATTCAGAGAGAGAAAAACGGAGACAATTGAATTTAATCTAATCAAACATTTTTACTGGATTTTTTGTCTGTCACATTGTTGTCTCAGTTCTATTTCTATTATTCTCCTGTTTCCAATCCCTCATATGTTTCTTACTTTCACATCTTCACTGTCTCTGGTAGAGATTTACTGGTGAGTGATGGTGTTGGTTTGTGTTATTGTAGTCAAGTTACCATGGTGACACATGTTACCTTGGTGATGTGTGTGGTGGTGGTGGTGTTGGAGGTCTCTGCAGTGAAGGTCTGGGAGCTCAGCAGCAAACCTTTAGGAGGGTCAGAGTCCACTCGGCTCTGAAATGCACACGTATATCTCTCATCTAATCAATGCTCATTAAACATTGATTTGGTATTGATATGTTTTTTACAAAAACAGAAGCTGGTGAAGCCTGCAGGCATTTTCTAACACTACAGGTAGAAAACATGAAGTCAGTACAATTATAAACTGAGTATCAAACAGATTAAGAAATCCTTGATGCTTCAATTTGATTTACTTGAATTTACTATAGATTCATTCTGGTGGCAGCTTGTGTCAATTTAAAAGGTAAATACAGATTGAATCTTTATCTTTTTAACTATATTATCATAAATAGTAGTAAAACCCATCTCTTAAATTATTAATAACAACACACACAGAAAGACTCTCCTCACCCCCGGAGCTTCATATGTGAGAGTCTTCCTCATCACTGGGACCTCCTGACAGACACAAAAAATGTACATGTTTATAAACTCAAAACAAATTTAAAATTAATCCAGATTAGATTTAAATTTTTCTCCTAAATCACTGCTGATGTTTAATCAGTGAATCCAGTCTGTCTCTCTGTTTTAAGAGCTTTAGTACTCTGCAGTGTGCAGGTTTGATGCATTGGATTCATATCACCAGTAGATGACAACATTCCCTCTTTAATAAGAAGATCAAGATTCCCAACACATGTTAGACAAGCTGTCTGAAGGGGGCAGGTGACAGTGGGGCAGGTGTCACTGGGACAGGTGTAATTGGGGCAGGTCAGACTGGGACATAAGTCACTGGGGCAGGTTTTACTGGAGTAGCTTTCACTGTAGTAGGTGTCACTGGGACAGGGATCACTGGGACAGGTTTATCTTGGGTAGGTTTCTGTCTCAGGTGTTACCTCCTGCAGAGTTTCGGACTCATCATCATCACTGTGGTTGGGCAGCAACGTCTGATTGGTCGAGCAGGGGGAGAACCCAGAGGTGGGGCGGGGAAAAGAAGGAGGGGGGGAGTTTTCTCCCAACCACCAACCTCCCTCATCCTCCTCAGAGTCGTCAGAGTCCTTGTTGTCATGGCAATGCTGAGACAGACTCCCAGCGGGTCGAGAGCGCAGAACAGAATGGGGCCTGGTGTGGGGACTGTTGTTAGCCTCCATGCTGAGGTCCTGCTCACCGTGGCTAACAACATTAACGCTATCCTGACCTGCATCATTAGAGTCTGGGCTCTGAGCCTGTCTGACTGCCGCCTCCATGGCTTCCTCCACTGCTGCCTGTGCTAACACACTGATAGCATCTTCGCTCGCATCACTTGCATTGTCATCATCATCGCTGACATCATCATCACTGAACTCATGTCTAACTGCTGGACTATTAGCATTGTTACTGTCTTCATCACTGGCCCATTCCTCTGTGGAATCATCAGCATGCCTCATGCAGGCACCTGGTGGAGGGGGCGGGGGGTTACTAGGGGGTGGGCCCACAAGATTTCCTGTTGCTACCTGAGGCTGGTCTGTGATTGGATGGTCCTGGTCACATGGCTCCGTCATCAAGAAGACTGTCTCCACCTTCTCTGATGTCTGGAACAGGAAGTGAAGAGAAAAAGGTGTACAGGTGTGAGGGGGTAGGGCTACAGCTCAGGGTTTCATAGGTACTGACTTCTAATATTCGCCAAGGTTTACTAAATAGTTAGTAATAAACAGCATCATCTATATAATGACGTTAAAACTAAAGAAATACAGCTGATGTATATACTTTGATTGCAGATCCTCTTCAGATCACACTGAACATTGGAACTTATTTTAACATTGGGCCAACTAAAACAATTAAAATACTGTTTGGTTGATCTCACACGGATTACCTGGATTAACATTTTAATAACAATAAGCTTCTGAATTAACATGCAAATCTGAATATCTAAATATATCATGTCTGGAGGATGATGGTGGTGCACAGCATTGTTAAATTTAGTTCACACACTTAAATCTTTCAACTTTACGAGACCAGAAATTCTTTCAGATTTAAAGCTGGAGAGTGGAACCTTTGTCTCCCCCTTCTAAGAGAGAAAAATTATACAAACAATGTTGACACATGCTTATGCGTATTTTAGCTGTTTGACTATGGACCAGGGTGCCAGTCAGAGTACAAGTGTGACAAAGATAATAATTTTAGTTATGTACCAGTCAACCCTACAGAGGACAACAACAAGATATTTCCAAAGGCTCCAGCACACAACAATACAAAACACACAGTTCAACTATGAATGAATGAGTCCTTATCTCAACTAAAAAATCCTCTTCAGGATCCCAGGACGCAAACAAAAATACTTAGTTTGAAAGTCAATACTACAGTTGGCCGATGAAAATAAACTCCTTGCAACTAATAGACAAGCTTAGTGATTCTCCGACAACTCTGGAGTTACCTCCCGCAGTCTGGCCAGTGCACTGCCATCAGCTCCAAAGAGCCACCGCTGATCGCTTACGGGTTACTATCCCTACCCACCAGATTTAAAATTCACTCAGTATACTGTGAAATACAGAGAGTTACCTGATGGTGATAGACTTAATTAGCACTGTTTGAACTTGTTTGGTGAGGGCTTGAATGTAACGAACGTTCACTTATATGTAAAAGTCCCGCACTCCGGCTTTAAAATCCATAAATTAGGTTAAAAAGATAATAAATCCATAAGTTATGTTAAAAAAGACCAATTTGTTTTAATTTCTAGTTTATTTTGCCAAGTTCAAGTTCACCAAAAATTAACAAAAGCACTTAATTGTTCCATCTCATAATGTTCTAGTTTACATGCAATAGAACAGTTAGTCCTGTGCTCTGCACTTACATGACTACAGGGCTGAATTCTGGATTGGGTTAAAAGCGTGAGCAATAAAAAACAAAACATTCAGCCTTGTGACTTCCTCTCAAGGTTAAAAAACTGGTAAAACTTGCTAAATAGGCACTGATGGTGTTCTTCAAATAGCTGATGTAGTGTTAATGGCCACATTAACATAAAGTAATTTCAGGAATGAGTTGTAAACAGTGTTATATATGTAGGGATAAATGTCATGTGATGTCAGTTTTGGATTGTATGTTTAAGTGGTTATTGTTCTAGAAGCCAATAGAGGTGCTGTTCAAATGTTTATTGCTAACTTTCTACAATTTATTTGAAATATTACTAGTTGTTCAAGAAAGGTTCAAAAACAAATAATGTATATAAAGAGAATAAAGTTTACATTTAGATGCATGTTGGACGAGTGTTAAACATTGAATGTTGAACATCTAGTGTTGGACATCAAGTGTTGAACATCACATGTTGACCATCGAGTGTTGACCATCGAGTGTTGGACATCAAGTGTTGGACTTCGAGTGTTGGACATCAAGTGTTGACCATCAAATGTTGGTCGTCAAGTGTTTAACATTAAATGTTTACCATCAAATGTTGGATAGCGAATGTTGAACATTGAATGTTGAACATCGAGCGTTGAACGCATGTTGACCATCGCGTGTTGACCATTGAGTGTTGGACATGGAGTGTTAAACATAGAGTGTTGACCATCGCATGTTGGACATCAAATGTTGGACATTGAGTGTTGGACTTCGAATGCTGAACATTGAGTGTTGAACATAGTGTTGTCCAGTGAGCGTTGAACACGTGTTGACCATCACGTGTTGGACGTCGAGTGCTGAACATCAAGTGTTGACCAACGAGTGTTGGACATTGAGTGTTAGACTTCAAGTGTTTAACATCGAATGTTGACCATTTAGTGTTGGACTTTGAATGTTGAACATTGAGTGTTGTCTATCAAGCGTTGAAAGAGTATTGAACATAGTGTTGTCCATTGAATATTGAACACGTGTTGACCATGGAGTGTTGGATGTCGAGTGTTGTACATCAAGTCTTAAACAGTGAAAGTTAGACACACAGACAGACAGACAGAGACAGGCACCTTAAGCAGGTTGTGTTCTCTGAAGGTTTTTTGTTCTCTGGCTGAATTCAGCAAAGCGGTCAGCTCAGGAGACATTTCATCGAATGTAGGCTTAGGCTGCACTCACACACACATACACACACACACACACACACACATGCAAACACACACACACACAAACAAACAAAGGTTAGAAAGGCAGACAAGTCAACAAGAGGCAGAAACTTTGAGTCCCTGCCACATCAAATTAAATGTCAAAAATGAAAACTGACAGTCATGCAAGGGGCGTGGCCAGAGAAGGCGTGATCATGGGGGCAGGGTCAGTGCATGACCAGAGAGGGCGTGGTCAGCAAGTGCAGCAGAGATTTGTCTGTAATTAATTTGTAATTGCTAACCAGTGTTTGTTATTAGCATGTAATTTAAAACTAATTTCCACTGTGAACTTCTGTGATCTATTTTGTTCTACTGATGTCAGCTGCTGTCAGGTTAGTTGTGTAGCATATCTGCAGTAGAGGTTATTAACTTTCCTGATCCATAAACAGGAAGTATGAGATAGAAAGAAGCAGAAAGATACAGGAAGTGATGAAGCACAGCAGCAACAAAAGTACAAAATAAGAGCCTGGTAAAAAAGACATTCTTTGAAGGTTTTGAACACCCTGATCAGTTTTTGACACTAACTCTGCTGGGTTGGTGTGAAGGGTATGATGTTCACTACATGAACTACCACTAAGGGCATTTCGAGACCTGTGTGTTGTTCAGTCCAGTTGAATCAGACTCTGGTTGGTTGGTAAACTGAACTGGGACCGAAACAACCTCACAGAGGCTCTTTACGGGAAGTGTTTGGAGTCCGCTCACAGAATTCTAGTTGTCATAGTCATGATCCGACCTCCATCTGACCCGACTACAAGATGCACTGCAGGTTTGAGCAAAACAGGCTTCTGTAGCCAGATGAGCTTTGCATTCTGGGATTAAATCAACAGTTGCTAGCAGCTAACATTAGGTGGAGAATAAATGGAGGGTTAGGGTTAGGGTTAGACTGACCTGGGCCCCTGTCAAACGTGGTTTAACTTATTCAGGCTACCATGTTGTTATCAGGCTAAAATAATCCTGTTTATTCTCATCCAGCTAATTTGGTTGTTGGGAAGCAGTTTGAGGATTGATTTGTTGATCCTGGATGAAGTTATCTTGAACAACAGCGTGCTCTTTTAAAATTAAGCCAAAATTAGTATAGAGTTGAAACGAAGATCATCATTCATAGTGCTGATCATGTGATTTCAGGTAAATGATGTAGGTGTGTTGTAAAAACCCTCCCAGCATGTAGAAAGAAGGAGTGAGTAAATATATATATATATATATATTTACTCACTCCTTCATTCTCTCATCAACCTTCTCCAACTAACTTTAACAATTTCTTTGTTTAAAACCAACAACCTGCCTCTTAGGCCGCATCCCAACTAGGTTGCTTAAAGAAGTTCTACCCTTAGTGTTGTGAATTCCTTCTGTGCTGCTGGGGAACACTATACTTAGTGACAATTTCCCCTGTTACACAATCTTCTTGATTGGAGTAACTGACTGCAGGTGTGTTTAGGTGCACACAGGTGAAGACTGATCACTCACACATCACAGTTCACAGCAGACAGATATGGCCGTCAGACGTATCCAGTCCTGCCTCCCTCATGCGTTATTGACACTAAAACCATGAATGGATGCAATAAATGGACAACTGATTCTGCATTTCCCAGAACTCTTTTATTTGAGGCTCTTCAGCGGCCAACTATCCCTACAGCAGCATGTGCATGAGAGAAATTCTTATCACTTAGTTAGCTAGACATGATCAATCTGTCTTTATCATCAGGCTATGTACTAGTAAACCTCTTCTGAAAAAGCCTATGCTTGATCAAGGGGTTTGAGCCAACTATAAACTGACATCTAACCTTCCCTTTCTCTCTAAGATCCTTGAGAAAGCGGTGGTCAATCAGTACTGTGACTTTCTACATAACAATAGTTTATTTGAGGATTTTCAGTCAGGATTTAGGGAGCATCATAGCACAGAGACAGCACTGGTGAAAGTGACAAATGACCTTCTGATTGCATCGGACAAAGGATTTGTCTCTTACTGTACTTGTTCTGTTAGATCTTAGTGCCGCATTTGACACCATTGACCATCAGATCCTATTACAGAGACTGGAGCATTTATAACTATTATTATTAATAATGGTAACTTTAAAAGTAATTATAATAATTAGTTTCCAGCCATGTTACGTTAAACTGATCCATATCAGCAGATTATGTTTAACTAATTAGTCTTACCTTGACTTCAGTCTAAATTACAGTGGACAGTCCACATCTCAATTACACGATACGATTACAGCTGTAGCTTTAAGACACTGACGAGTTTGCTTTTTTCAGGTTGAATCTGAAGGTTTTAGAAAACCCTGAAGGTTTCAAACAAGCAAAAAAAGCATCAGAAAGCCAAAGTAAGCAATCAAAACAAGGCTCGACTGACAGGAAGTCAGGAGCAGTAAAACGGAAATAAGCCCCACCCCCTCCATCCAGCAGCCAATCAAAAAAGAGGAATGAACACCAACAAAACAAGAACAATGAAAAACTGCTGTCGCTCCCTTTGCACCATTTTGATCAGAGGAGCAGAACCAAAATGGCGTCTAGGAGGAGGTGAAGGGAGAAGCTGAGGGGAGTTGAAATTGAACACTGCAGCTCCACATTGCCTCCTGCTGGAGGAGGAACTCTGACTCATAGAGACAATGTTCAAACAGCAGAATCTCAGGCTCCACCTGCTTTGCTACACATGATCCACACCTCCACTTTACCTCCATCTCACCTCCACCTCACCTCCATCTGACCTCCACCTCACCTTCACCTAACCTCCACCTGACTTCCACCTAACCTCCACCTAACCTCCATTTAACCTCCACCTGACCTACATCTAACCTCACCTCATCTCACCTCCACCTGGCCTCCATCTCATCTCCATCTGAACTCCACCTAACCTCCACCTGACCTCAACCTGACCTCCACCTCAACCCCATCTCATATCCACCTGACTTCCACCTAACCTCAACCTCACCTCCACCCGGTTTATCAGCTTCATGCAGTTTTTTGGGAGCTGAAGTGTTCAGTTTGAACGGGCTCAGACGAGCCATACTTCAGACACACTTCCTGTTGAGGCACCGCGGGTGTTAATGTGTCGCTGCTGGGTTGCTGTATTTGCTCCTCATGCTTATTTCCATGCCGACCACCAAACAGCCAATCAGCGTACCACTCTGGCCATGGAGGGCGACGTCCTTCCTGTCAGGTGACCAGGTGAGGGGGCGGGGCTTAGGTTGCACATGTCCAGAGGGGATATAGTAGGGAGGAGGGGGATCAAAGGTGAGATCACAGAGGCTCCACCCCCACAGACATCCAGACTTCTGGCTCCACCTCCTCTAGCGTCACCCGCACTGATACCATCACTGATGATGTCACAGGGCAGCGGCTCCGATGGCGAGGTCGGTGTATTCACCTCACAAATTGTGATCAATGGGCCCCCTGTGATGACACCATCAGTGGTGGACAGCGGGATAATTCTGACCTGTTTGCCCATCTTAATACTCGCTGTTGTCATGGTAATATTGGAGTTGTCTTCCCTGGTTGTCATGGTGATGACCCTGCCAGAGGCTGTGTCGTAGCTCCGCCCCACAGTGTAGCTCTTTTCTCTGATTGGCTGAGGAGGAGCTTGGTTTGTTATGAACCCGCCCTCCTGGAGCGCACAGATGAGCAACATCAAAAACACACACATACTGACTGATTAACTAATCATGTGACAGGTGAGAAGGACAGGTGAGAGCAGTAACACCTGAATGCTTCAGATGGCTGTTAATGTTTGTGTTTGACTGGCAGCTCAGTGGACTTACCACTGTTGAGCTGCTGTCCAGTGGGAGGGGCTGGGAGACAGACAGACAGACCATAAGAACTTTCAGGTTTTGTACCAGAAGTAAGGAAACTTCAGAATCACATTGACATTTATGATAAAACTAATAACTAAACCTGCAGAGAAAGACACTGTCAACAGCAGGTTGTGTGTTGTGCTTCATGCGTTTACATCAAACCCACATACCATTGTGGTTTAACATCCCGAGACAGTCGAATGTCTGTGGTTAGTTCATATTTAGATTGTTTTTCTCCCACCGACCTTAACCAACTAACTTCGATTATTTCTTAGACTAAACCAACAACCTGCCCCTTAGACCCCATCGCAACTAGGCTGCTTAAATCAGAGACTCCTCTCTCCTCACCTCGTCTGATTCCAGCGGTTCAATCATCGGGGAGTCGTCGATACGTCGTAGAGGTGAGGAAGCGAGACGTTTGTCCCACTCTGTCATCCCTCCTCCCCCTCCTCCACCCCCTCCTCCCTCTAAGAAGGAGCGTCTGAGAGCGCTGATTGTGGTCTGGGGTTTCTGCTCCTCCTCTGGACTCCCCAGCGTCTCCTGAAGAAAGAGACAAACACTGAGTCTCTATCAGGGGAGGAAGCCTTAACATCGAGAGTACTGACTAACTCATCAGTTTTACCTGAGTCCTTAAGTCTTCATCCTGATCAGACTGAAAGACAGACAGGCAGACAGGTTCATGTAACAGGGTTTTTTCCATTTATTCACATTATCAAACTAGTTTAACTATTAAAGTGCTTTCAGACAGCGAGTGTTTGCATCCATTGTTTTCAATGTAAAAATAACCACAGAATCTACAGAGAAAGTGTTCAGCAGCAGAGAACAGCAGCAGAGAACGCATCAATGAAGAGAAACATCAGCGTCAGTCTAAGTATCAAATGTTTATGACACAAGCTAAACTTGTTGTATTAAAGCTACAAGCCGCTCTGTTTATCTGGAGATGAGATCGTAGCTGGATAACAGCAGCTGGTGGTGCTCAGGCCCGTAAGATCGGCAGTAACCGGGAGCAGCGGCGCCCTGCTGCTGCGGCTCAGAATACCATGATGTTGGCAGGCTCGTGGTCTGAAAACAGCTCCTACTGATCGGCAGTACCTCCGTCAGGTCTCCGTCCACAGCGGTATCAGTCAGCTCGGTCTAAACACACAAACACACACAAAGGTTTATCTTCGTTAGTCAATTATGTATATACATCTATATGTATGTAATGTTATATATACTCTCAGAAACTGTTAATATAATATAAACACTAAAACTTTTGTCTCCCCCTTCTGGCAGTGAGAGTTATTACACATCACTGTCGACGTGTGCTGGCGATGGTAATCCATGATTGCCATCGCCATCAATCGCTGTCTTTTTTCGACTGTAATAATTCCTGTGAATGCCGAGTTTCTTTTTTACTGTAGCATCAGAAACATTTCTTGGACACTTCTTAAGTTTTTCCACCATTCTCCTAACTGCTGCAGCCAACTATGTCACTCTGTTTTCTCCCTCCTCCAGCTCAAACCAATCGATTGCTGGCTGAAGTAAAACGCATCACTATCAGTGCGCCAGCACGGCAAGGTCACTGCATTTAATCTGGACACCAGGTTTCAAACTATGGTATACTGGGAAACACAGAGAGATTTACCTGGTGGTGATAATAAGTTAATCAGCACTGTGTGAACGGGTTTGGCGACGGTTTGAATGTAACGGACGTTCATTTAGATGTAAAAGTCCTGCACTCCAGCTTCAACATGTATTTGTTAAACAAAGTGTTACTACAAAGTCTGCAAACATGAACCGCAGGTGAGACAGGTGAAGCATCTGAAACAGTTGAGACAGGTGAAACAGGTGAGACAGGTATAGCAAGTGAAACAGGTGAAACAAGTGAAACAGGTGAAACAGGTGAGAAAGTTGAAACAAGTGAGACAGGTGAAACAAGTGAAACAAGTGAAACAGGTGAAACAGGTGAGAAAGTTGAAACAAGTGAGACAGGTGAAACAGGTGAAACAGGTGAGACAAGTGATAGGTGTTTGTTACCTTGGTGTCCTGTTTCTGAGGAGTGGGAGGACTCTGCTGAGAAATCTCTGTCGCTCTGGTCTCCTCCTCCTCCTCCTGCTGCTGCTCCTCCTCTTTATCCACCTCCATCCTCTCTTGCACCTCCTCCTCCACCACTAGCACCTCCTCAACTAGGAGACAAGGAGAGGAGGAGAACAAAGGAGGTGTCAGTTAGTGTCACAGTTTCAATCCACTGGTCTAATGCGTCTCTGATTGGTTGTTTTCCATACCTTGCTCCGCCCTCCTCTCCTCCGTCCTCCTCTCAGGCGTTACTGTGGTGATGAGGTCACTGACGGCAATGGCTTTAGATGCCCCGTAGAGCCCCGAACCCATATCTACACACACAAACACACACACACACACACACACATCAGCTGTGATGTCAACAACCACAGGAAAGATAACCATAGCAACCATCAGCCAGCTGCAGCAGCAGTAACCATAGCAACCACTGTGATGCTGTCAACCAGTCTGCCCTCATGTTCATCAGCAGCAAAGCATCCGTGCCGCTCATTGCCAAGGCAATGACACGTTCAGCCAATCAGAGCTCAGGGGGCATGCAAGGCAGCCTGGGCCAAACTGCCAATCAGCATTCAGAAGACCCATGAAGCAATGACCTGTTATTAAATAGCATCACACTACAAGGACCAGAATACAAGCAATGCTAACAATGCTATCAATGTGAATAATAATCACAGAGGAAACAAAGCCTGACAATGCTAACCATGCTAAAGATGCTAACAACATGACCCTTAGAGAGTCAGACCTCCTTCCAACAGGAAGTAGAGAGAGGAAGCCCCGCCCCTCTCCACTGGAGAGGGGCAGGGCTTGAAGCTTAAAGCTGAAACAAAGTAGTTTTCTGCATATTTTAAGATAAACGATATCTAAAACACTTGGTTTGCTTTTACCTGTGTGCTCGTAACTTACACACCTGTCACATACAGTTCAATTCTCTCTCCTCTGATCATGTTACTGATGCCAGGACGGAGGTCTGACCACATGTGATTACATCAGCAGAAACAGAAGGGCTGATTGGACAGAAAAGAACAAAGCTGATCCCAGATGTGTCTGAATGAAGCAGACCCCCTCCAACCAATCAGGGTGCAGCATTCCCTGACAAGCTGAATGAAGTGGAGCATTGTGGCCAATCACAGAGCAGTACTACTACAGTACTTCTGCAGTAGTACTGCAACCAACAGCAGTGTTACTGCAGTAATGAGCTCTACCTGTATGTGTACCACCGTTGGCTTTGGCAGATGCTGTGAAGGCTGGGGAGCCTATCAGAGAGGACGTGGGCGTGCCCCTCGAAGCTGAGGACCAATCAAAAACTCTGGTCACCAACAAGAACAAGAAAGAACTGACGTATCACAGAGTGGCACTCTTGAACCTGAAATACTGCAACCTACTGCTACCACTGAGACCCAAACTGCGGCTACTGGGACCTGTATTACTGATATTAGGACCAGCACTACGACTACCAGGACCAGCACCAATATTATGGGGGCTGGTACTGCTACTACCAAGACCAGTACTGCGACTACTAGGACCAGTATCACTGATACTGAGACCAGTACTTCTACTACTGGGACAGGACCACTGCTACTAAACAAGAGTTACACCTGGGACCAGAACTACTTCTTTCGCTGAGATCAGTACGGCTACTCCTGGGACAAGTAATACTACAGAGACCAGTATTAGTATGATCAGTATAAGTACCTCCGTCCAGGCTGCGGCTCAGCATGTTCCTCTTGCTGATGCATCGTGGGAAATGCGGTGCAGGTCTGGAGATCTGAGCGCTGGCTCTGCGACTCTGAATCTGAGTCCGACCACTATAACGAAACTTTGAACCCAGAGACAGCAACTTCTTTGGGGTCTCTTCTGGAGACACCAGCCTGAGAGACAGACGGGGAGGCAGACAGACGGGAAGGGAGAGACAGACAGGGATGAAGCAGACAGACAGGGAGGCAGACAGACGGGGAGGAGGCAGACAGACGGGCAGGCAGACAGGCAGGGAGAGGAAACAGACAGTGTTCAGGTCATGTTTCGTGTGATATTATATCACGTCATGTTACATCACATCTTCTCATTTGTTACTTTGTGTTACCTGAGACATTACCTGATCATCACGTTACTTCACATTATGACATGTCAAGTTACCTGCCGTCATGTCACCTTACCTGACGTCATGTCATGTTACGTCATGTCTTCTTATGTTACAGTGTGTCACATTATATCATCAACACACGACAGACTCACACTGACCTGAAGAAGGAGTGATGCTCCACACAGACTTTCCATAGTCTTTTGGCTGCTCGGTGGTTCAGCAGCTTGAAACCAATAGTAGATTCAAACTGGTCAAACTGGAGACAGAGAGACTCAAACTGGTCAGACTAGAGACGGACAAACTGGTAAGACTGGATATTATTGGCAGCTGTGTTTCATGATGTTTTATCTGATCGTGAAATATTACTCTGGTCTCTGATCAGCTGATTTATATTTTTCTTTCCATTTATTTTTAGAGGAAATGATATTTGTCAAGATCTTTCCAAACATACTAATCATGAAACTACGTTTTTTTGTTAAAGCTAACGATACAGATGTCCGTTCATCTGTGGAACACTTCCTGTGGTGTGAATATCTACAGATGATGATCTGAACTCTTCTTCTGTGGTGTCGAGGTGAGTGTTGGTGTCTCACCTCTCCAGGTCGGATCTTGATGTAGAAGTTGTTCCTTTTGTATGAGATCTTCAGGATCTTCGGCCACGAGAATCTGTTGATCCTCAGTCTGTCTCTGTAGACCAGCAGACCACTACTGCACACACCCAGCATGATGGCGACACCCTCCGAGTCCTGCACACGCACACACAAACACACACCCACACACCATGGACCTGAGGGACTGAAATGTTTGTTTCACGTTTTGCTTATTTTATTTTGTGTTCCTTCTCTCTAACATTAACCATGATTAAACACAAGTATATTTAGTTATGTATTTAGTTGACTTCCTGGATTAATGCTTGTACTTTTTCCTACAAACAAACAAATCTTCAGTCTTCAGTGAACCTTATCGATCATCAAATGATTTCCCTTCACCAGCTTGTAGATAGGTAGAAGATAAACTCCCTGATATTGTAGCTCCTCTGAATGTGTTTCCAACTCCCTGCTGATGGTTTGACTCTCTGCACAGACCACAGCTGAGTTCAGGTCAGAAGTTTTATTGAAAGTTTGACCTCTGCAGCTCAGCTCGTCTCACAGCCATGCCAACGACACAGTCAGACTGAAATCTGGCTGGTGAAATTTACTCTTATGGTGCAGACAAAAGCAGGAGGGGACAGGAAATAGTATGGGAAGGGTTGTAAACATAACCTCATAACCATGTTGAACTGTGCGTGAAGTGAAGGAGGCTCTCAGAAGCAAACCCTAACCCTAACCCTCTGTTTCACATGGAAATGAATGAGAAGCAAATTTCATTCTGACTGCGCCACAACACTCTAGACCAAACCATTGTGTGTGACAAAGGGGGTGTGAAACCATCTACAGCAGCTAACCCGAACGTAAAGGAGTACATTTTCTAACAGAGCTTTATATGAACACATCAAAGGTTCCCTTTGACTCATTCCAGTTCAACACAGCAAGCAGCATGTTTGGTTGGTGTGTATTGTGTTTGTATGTTTGTCAGCTACGGCATGAATACTAGCAGTATAATAAATAATTTAATCACTTTAGATGGGTGGGTCATGGCATGGGAGGGCTGAATTTCAGGGTTTGGTGTGGATTGTGGGTATTGTAGGAACAGCTGAGAGATGAAAATAATGCTTTGTGAAATAAATAAATAGGAGTGTGGAATAAATAATGATGACATCCACAATCAATGACATGAAGATGTTTGTATGAATATTCACACATATTCAACACAAACACATACAAACACTCCTACACACAGAGGAAACAGTCTTACCTCTGATTTAGCTGAAGGCAAGCAATCAAAGCGGCTCCCTACCATCTACTCCATTCAGACAGGCAGACAGGTAACAGACAGACAAGCAGACAGACAGACAGACAGACAGACAAAACAAAAAGATAGAAAAGAACAGCTGGTCTAAGTTGGAAAATGTATCATTCCACTCAAAAATAGCAATGCTAACAGTGTTATTATAGATAGATAGATCGATAAATAAATACACAGATAGAGATAGATAGATAGACAGATGGATAAATAGATAAATACAGATAGAGATAGATAGATAGACAGATGGATAGATTTGTTTCTTTCCACAGTTATGCTTGCATCCAGAACATACATACATTTATACACCACAACAAACTATGGATACATTTGTAATTTGCATTACTGAGATTTGCGAGCTGTGGCAGAGGAGACAAACTTCAGATAAAAGGTGACTTTTTCCATTTAAGTGTCATGTAGCTGTGACAGGTGGGAA
The DNA here is from genome assembly GCA_031216445.1 of Lateolabrax maculatus. NCBI lineage: Eukaryota > Metazoa > Chordata > Actinopteri > Acropomatiformes > Lateolabracidae > Lateolabrax > Lateolabrax maculatus. The sequence continues at coordinate 58,102 of CM062210.1, forward strand.
TAGAGTGAACAGTGAGGGGGTGTCCAGGGTCCTGTGATCTGATGGCTCTAAGGGTTGGCGAATGGGAGACCAGTGATGTTGGAGGTTGAAAGTGGTTGTTTTCCAGAGCGTGGGAACTGTTGATGTGCTGTAAAATTCCCACAAGAGTGAATGAAGAACAGAAGGGAGCTCCATGGCACAGGCCTTGAGGACCCTTGCTGGGATGCCGTCAGGTCCTGGGGCCTTTCCTGGTTAACAGCGGCTCAGCTGTCACCTTACATCTTCCTGTGTGAAGGGTCCATTGTTTCCCTGTTTGTCTATGTTTCCCTGCGTCCTGGCTTGCTTTTTTTGGATACATTTGTAAGTTCAATAAACCTTTTGGACTTTAGTTTTGTGTCTGCAATTGGGTCCTTTCCCTGTGCTCCCTGTGTCTCTGTGTCCCTACCGTGACAAATAACATATGCATGTAAATATATACTGTCAATGTCAAAACTTGTAGTACCATATGATACCAAATAAGTAAATAAATAAGTTAAAAGCTGTCTGAGTGGAAATGAAAGGGGAAAACTGGATTGGGCAGCAACAAAGTGAAAATGTATAATACATTAAACTCTAATAAACCTTCTGTAAAACTGCATCATCAACCACAAACAACCGATTCACCCAAATAAGACAGAAGCAACAACCCACTAATCCTAAACCCCTTTGTTCAACACAAAAGGCCTCACCTTTAAAAAAACAATCATCTCCACATAGACCAGAGAATAATGATGATGATGAAGAACAGCAAACAATCTGTTCAAACTGAAACGACCCAGTATAACAGTCTGTGATAAAGTAACAGTCCAGTAAATATAAAATCCACCACATTCAGGGGGAACTAAAGATTTCTATATGTATTTATTTTGTTATTTACCCCCCTGAATTATCTTCTGTTTATATAGTTTAACGGTTATTTTCATGTTGTAGTTTTACCTTTGCATGATGGAGGTCAACGCCGTACATGGAAAGTTTCTTTACGTTTTCCAGGAAGTGCATTTCTGCTTCAGCTGGCGTCATTCCTCTAAACACACAATCACATGTGTTTTAACAGCTGCTTGTTTACTTCTTACAACATTTAAATATATTTGTATTTCATCTTTAATACGTGAAAACCTGTATGTTTTATGCAGCTCCATGATCTTCTCCTCCATTTCTTTCGTTTGATTCGGAGCAAAACAGAGTTCACTGACGTAATCTGAGCCACACTCATCTGAAATATACAGAGAGAGAGACAGGTGGTCAGAGACAGACAGGTCACATGAAACAGACATGGACTTTCAAACACTCAAGGCTTAGTTACTAGTAGTTTGCCAGAGATTTCAGCTGTATCTCATGGTTATCACAGTTCACAGTAGGGTACGTCAGAGAAGGATACGGTATAGTAGAGGATTAGTGCAATACACGAGTACACTACCAGGATCGTAGTCTCCGAGCTCTGATTGGATGGTGTAGGAGCCGAGGACGGTGTGAGTCGCGAATGAACATGGAAGACGACCAGAAACTATATCCTGTCTGAGCTGGAGACACAGGAAGTACCTGCAGACAGATAGGAAGACATCACCTTTCTCAGGTGTACAAACACATGTATGACAGTGTTGTATGATTGACAGCTGAGTGGAACTACCTGGTGATGTCCTCAGAGAGCTGGGCGGGGTCAGGGGGGTAAAACTTGACGTTAAAGGAGAAGTTCCAGGGAACACCTGAGAGACAGAGAGGAGGGACTCATTTCACAAAGACAGTTAACCTAAACTAACTGGTTAACCAGTTTACCATTCAACCAGTTTCTGCTGGACCAGAATGTGCTGTGGAAAACTACTGACCTCTGACCTGCTTCTTCATGTCCTTTGCCGGATCCAACCAGTTCTACAAGACAAAGGGTAAAGGTCAGAGATCAGACAGACAGGCAAACAGACAGACAGGCAAACAGACAGGTACAGGTACCTTGTTGTTGTCAGCATCTCTGAAGGACAAAGCAAAGTAGTCCCTCTCTAGCAGGTTGACGTGATCACAAACCTTCTCAAATAACTGCAGACCACGAGCACGTTTCTACACATGAAGGAGAGGAAAGGGTTAATTTTACTTTTATAATATCAACAAAACGTATTTTTAAAAATGTGTCAACAAAAAAAATCATTTCGTTTTTAAGTAACATTTAGTTTACTGTTACTACTGCACACACTCTGGGTCAAGTACGATTGCCCTCCTGGGTGAGTCTATCTGTGGTGGTTTTGCGTCTCTTTGTGGTAGTTTTGAGTCTCTTTGTGGCCCCTGGGCCTGTAATGCGGCCATTCAGTAGAGGGTCTGTTTAAGTAGACATGAGTCTTGTAGTCTTCCTGTGTGGCCAGTACGCAGGTGTTTGATAATGTTTGTGTTTGCAGGGCTCTGATGTGTCTCCTGTAGGTGGTCCAGGTCTCTGATCCACACAGTACAGTTGAGAAAACAAGCATTTTGATGCACGTTTGTCCTGAGGTCATTTTTAAAAAAAGCATTAAAATGCTTTTAATGTGAAGCACAAGCAGGAAGTATCAGCAGTTTTAAGCATCAGCTTTAACTCATTGCAGCAGTTTGATCAATAATGGTGATGTGAAGTTTTATTCCTTCTCTACCCGCCTGCCCTCCACCTGTCTCACCTCCACCCACCTCCCCTCCACCTGTCTCACCTCTACAGTGCAGGTGAACAGCGAGCCATCCAGCAGGGTCACTTTGGTCTGCATCGTCCTGAAGCTCAGTGGTTTTCTGCCCGGAGAGCGAGCGATCCGACTGCTCGACGACAGGTGACTCGTCGAGTCCTCAGCCAATGAACTCTGAGCTTGGCTCTGGGACGGCCCGCCCTCTCCTCCCTGAGAACACAGGAGGTGATGTCACATTACTGATTATAATCTGTCTATCAATCGTGTATTTTGTCTTTTTCTTTTCTTTACCTGTTTAGGTGTGGAGTGGGCGGCTGCTTCAGGGAAAGACTCCGCCTCTTTGGTCTGGGCCTCCTGTGGCTCACCTGGCTCTGTCGTCATGGTGATTCACCTGAGAGACAGCAACAACACGGTTACCACGGATATTAATGATGACTGCTGACTAGCTCCTGATGCGGGAGAGCACACAGAGCTGGAAGTTGATTGACTGTCAGGGAAAAGCTGCATTCACATGCAGTCAGAAAACAGCATACTCATTATTCCAGCCTCCATCAGAGCAATTCAAATGAAAAATTAATTTGATTTGTTGTGGCAGGAAGGTGGAAAATCTCAAAATCCTAAAGCTGCAAACTTCAGAAACAACTTTAGTTGATACATGAACCTTTTCGACCTCATGTTTCTTTTTTTGTATTATTTGTTTTTGTGTTGAACATGATTTACATACTCTGCTATGACTGGACAGTTTTCTTTTGATGTAGTCGATGTACAACACACAAGGAAGTAGTTCATTCTTTGTTGCACAGTAGTCGTGTATCTGTACATATGTACCTGTAGTCCTGTATCTGTACATCTGTACCTGTAGTCCTGTATCTGTACATCTGTACCTGTAGTCCTGTATTTGTACATCTGTACCTGTAGTTGCAGCAGTGGAAGAAATACTCACATATTTAACTTAACTAGACCCCATTCATACATAAATATCAACAGCAAAATGTACATGTTTGTTGTGGAAGAAATCTTTTGTTGAAGAAAACTTCAAGTTCCCTCAGCATGGAGGGAAATACAAACACCTAGTCTCTGCAGAGAATTATACCCTGATGAACACAGATGTTGGTCTGTGACCAAAAGGCAAGATTAACATCAGCTAATACACGTCTGTCTCATAAAGCCAAAAGATGGATAAGACAATTTACACTTCAAAGTAACTTAAGTTGCTATTGTAAATACAAAACACCAAAAGTGAGAAAAGTGAGATTGTGGAACAAGTGGAATTCCTGTAATAGTTCAAGTATGATGCCCTGCTCAACTGTCCTTTCTTTTGCCATTGGGTAGTTCAAAGGGTTTTCACCCACAGGGGGGTCTAATAATCAATGTAAATAGTTTGTCTCAGTACAGAGTTTACTGTCATACACAAAAGCAGGGACCTAGTCAGAAAACAGAAAAAACAACATTAGGATTAAAAAAACAATTAGGTAACATTTTCTTTTAAAACGTCTATAATGAATATTTAGTGTGGCAGTGTGACGATGTGTTTGAGAATCATCAGCTGATTGTTTATCTGTTGTGCTTCACTCTCACAGCTCTCATTCCATGACTAAGCATTAAATTAATGTTAAGTCAGTCAGTCTAACACCAAAGATATATTTCATTTATATATAAAATATACAGTTATATAATATAAAAAGAAGCAGAAGCCATAATCAGAAAACTAAGATTTGAGAGTCGTATTTGAATGCAACATCAGTCATCAGTTCTTAAACTTTCTCTTTCCTTTCTCTACTTTCTCTGTCCTATAGTCCTGGCCACTATCTGATGATGTCATCACCATGAGCCTCATGGTTACCATCTGTTGACCCCTCCGTCTGTCAGGTGAATGGTTGCCATGGTAACTGGGATAAGGGGGGATTAGGGTTGAGGGACAATCTAGTGTAATCTGGTTCTGACAGACGAGGATGATGATGATGATGTGGGGGAGGGGGGCATAAAAACATATTACTACTACATTGTTATTATTGTGCTTTAACATTATTATATTAAATGTTGTAGTATTTTCTTTGATTTCTAAGTACTTCATAGTATTGTTTTATTAATGCATAATGTGTGTCTATTACAAATATTGCACAAACTATTTGTTATATATAACACTATTTATTAAATATAACACTATATTCTGGGCAGGAGTGGTGGTCCATAGTCGCAAGAAAGACTCTGATGGGACTGCCTCACCCTGTCACATCCACCTCTCCAACCGCTACGCGACCCTGCTGTCTGACGACACTCCGGTCCACCAAGCTGATGCCCCTGCGGTTCCATCTAGTCCTGATCTGGACCCTCCTCCGAGGATGTTGCCTAGCAACACTGCGGCTTCTCTTCCACTGGTGGCTCCACTCTTGGGCCAGATCATGTCCATCATCCAGAACAGTGACCTCGACTTCCCATCGAAAGATCCTGAAAGGGGCTGTACCCAGACGCTATGGAGGTCTTCCTTGCCCAGTGCCGGCAGGGAATCAGGTCGGATGTAGCTGCCTCACCACAACACTCCCCTACTCAGAGACCCCATCCTCCAACACGCAGTACAGAAACAGATTGTACACTCTCCTGGCATGAGAGCCCACAGCCGCCATCTCCTCGTTCCCTTCTTCGCCCAAACTACATTAATAGTGGGATTCTATAATCATGAACATACGTTTCTTCAGCGCAGCCACTCACTGCTTCCCTGGAGCCCCGGTCGCTGGCATCCTGGATAAGCTCCCTGGGCTGCTGCACTCACTCCCGTCCTCTACCATACAAGTACTGTCCATGTGAGGACAAACGATGCAGCTCGTCAGCTGTGCAAGCTGACCAAAAATGATTTTAACCACCTTTTTAACTTTTTAAGTAGTTGTGGAAAGTCTGTTTTTATTTCCGGTCTGCTAGACAGTATCAATTACGCTACGTCACTGAGATCTAAAAAGATTTGTAGCAATTGTAAAGCTCTGTGGGAAATGCTAAGATCATGAAGCAGCTCAAAAGAGACTGCCGTAGGGCTGAAAGGAGGTGGAACTGCACATTGACCGAAAAATCCTCAAAAACACCCTCAGGTGAAAAGAATTTTCCTCAACTCTTATCAACACCCACAAAAACAATCCAAATCATCTTTCTCAACCATTAATAAACTCAATAGTCCCTCTTTTACTGTTTCCTGTAATACTTTCTCAACTGCCAAATGCATTAAATTTGCATAATTTTTGATGACAAAATTCTTAACATTAGTTGCATCATCCACTCCAGAGATCGTCCTGAGGCAATAAATCGTAAATCCTCTACCAGCCCCCTTGAATCATGCTAGCATCCTTTTTTAAATCAGTTTTTATTTTTTTACCAGATGACATCTTGTCAATAGGAAACTTTTTTCTCCAGGATCTTTCCCCACTGCATGAAAACTGCTGCTATTAGACCGATTCTAAAAAAGAAAAACCTAGACTCAAGTGCATTTAACACCTATAGGCCTATTCTCAGTCATGGCCTTAGAATCTGAAGGTATAGTGATATGTGCTGGTGATTTTAATATGATAATGGATCATAGGGTAGACACAACAAGCATAAAAAAGAAATAAGACACATATATCTAAACTTGTAAACATGTCGTTGAAGGAACATGGACTGGTTGATGTATGGCGTGAACTGCATCCGAGGGAAAAAGACTATACGCATTACTCTACTTTATATAACACACACTCTAGAATTGACTATATTTTTATGAATAACTGGGATTTACACAAAGTACAAGACTGTAAAATTGGTGTGGCTGACATCTCAGACCATAATGCAGTCCACTTAAATGTACTTTTGAATAAAAGGCAGAAAAATACTACCTGGAGACTGAATGTAAGCATACTGAACAACAAAAAAAATGAAAATAAAAATGAAATAAAGAAAAGCATTGAGGAAAACGACACAGAAGAAATCAACCCAACAATCTTGTGGGACACACTGAAGGCGGTGATAAGGGGGAAATTAATAGCCATCACGTCAAGACAAAAAAAACTTAAGCAGGCAAAGTATCTCAACTTAGTTGAAAGACTAAAAAATCTTGAGGTACAACGCCAAACTACTTGCACAGCCCAAATCCAACAAGAAATAAAGGATATCAAAGGGGAAATAGATAATATATTAGGGAGCGAAATAGAGAAAAAACTTAGATTTCTGAAACAAGATTATTATGAAACAGGCCCTAAAGCCACAAGGCTTCTGGCAAGGAGAATTAGGAAACAACAAGGGATTAACATGATATATAAGATCAGAGACTCTTCCACAGACCATCTAAGACATAATGAAGCAGAAATAGAGAACACATTCAGAGACTACTACAAAAAACTATACTCTCAACCGCCCTCATCGGATGAAGATGCAAAAAGACAGTTCCTTAGTTCACTTGATCTGCCATATATTGGAGAAAAGCAAAACAATGCTCTCACAGCACCTATAACTCCTGAAAAAATAACTAAGGCAATATCCAGGCTTAAGGCGAATAAATCACCAGGTTTTTCATCGGAGTGGTACCAGACTTTTAGAGAAGAACTAACCCCTCTCCTTGTTTCATCCTTTAACTGTACCCTTAAGGAAGGTAGACTGCCACCCTCATGGAATGAAGCAATCATATCTGTAATCCCCAAGGAGGGTAAAGACACAGAATATTGTAAAAATTACAGACCCATTTCTATACTCAATGTAGATTACAAGATATACACATCCATTATAGCAAGGAGATATCAGAATTTCATGACAGAATTAATTGACGAGGACCAAACTGGATTTATTACAGGACGACAAACATTAGATAACATAAGAAGGACCCTGCAAATAGTAAACTCAATACAAATGAAGGAAACTAAGGCTATTTTGCTGAGTCTCGATGCCGAAAAGGCTTTCGATAGCGTAAATTGGACATTTTTATATTTAACATTGGAACGATTTGGATTTAACAAAGAAGTCATTAAATGCATCAATACAATCTACCAGAATCCTATAGCTAGAATAAAAATTAATGGTAGTCTAACATAAAGCATAAAGTTGCATAGGGGAACATGCCAAGGATGTTGCCTGTCCCCACTCCACTGCCTTATACATTGAACCTCTGGCGCAGGCTATAAGACAGTGTGAGGAAATAAAGGGAATAAATATAAAAGAACAAAAACATGTAATAAGTCTGTTTACAGACGATGTAATAATATATTTAGAAAGACCTGATGCAAGCCTAACACATTTGATGAAACTTATAAGTATATACGGAGACCACTCAGGATATAAAACAAATGTGAGTAAAACACAGATTCTGGCTTTTAATTATACCCCGTCCCAAGAAATTACAAACGCCTATAAATGGAAATGGAACTCAGAAAGCATAAAATATCTTGGGGTAACCTTAACAAAACAGATAAGCCATCTTCAGAAAATAAATTATGATCAGATCCACCTACAAATTAAGAGGGATATTGAGAGATGGTCGACCATATCACTGGACTTCAGTTCAAAAATCGACATTATTAAAATTAACATTTTCCCTAGGCTGTTGTATTTTTTCCAGTCCCTTCCTGTTAAGATACCGCTAGAAAGATTTAAAACCTGGGACAAAATGATATCGAGGTTCATTTGGTGCGGTAAAAAACCAAGAATAAAATATAGCACGCTACAACTGGCTAAGAGGCGGGGGGATATGGCTCCCCCCAAAATTTAAGGGATTACTATGATGCAGCACAACTTGGACCAATAGTCAAGTGGTGTGACAAACATTATAACTCCAAATGAAAAGAGATTGAGATGAGGATGGCTAATAAACCAGTGCAATCCCTTTTGGGCAACATTACATTGATAAAAACATTAAAAGATTCAATAGATCCAATAACCTTCCACACACTGACTATCCGGGCTGACTTCATTAAAAGGCATAGATTGGAAAAGGAAGTGAGGTTGTTGAGCTGGATTGCATATGATGAAAGATTCAAGCCAAACTTGAGTGACTTGACATACAGAAACTGGGAGAGGAAGGGAATCACTGCCATGTGCACAATACTCAAGAATTGAAACATAATGTCTTTTCAGGACCTTAGAGAAATTTATGGATTAAAAAATGAGGATTTTTTTAGATACCTACAGCTAAGGGATTATTTTATAAGGGAAATAGGGAGCCCAAAAAAATTAAACGGAGTGATAGATGTACTAACGCGAGTATATAATGGGTCGGGAAATCAAGGTGGTATCTGTGTTATATCAAAACCTCAGAGACTGTACGGGTGCCTCAACTGATTACATTAGGACTAGATGGGAGAGGGAGCTGGGCATCGGCATCACCCCTGAGGAGTGGCTCGATATGTGTGAAACACCACATACTACCACAAACTCACGAATGTGGAGGGAATTTGGGTGGAAAAATCTGACCCGTTTCTTCATAACACCTAAGATAAAAAGTAGACAAAGTGCTACAGAACAATCATGCTGGCGGGCGTGTGGGAGCAAAGAAGCTAACCATGCACATATTTTCTGGATGTGCCCCAAGCTGCGCTCCTTTTGGGATGATGTCGGTGCCATAATTAAAGACATACTGGGATATGAAATACCAAATGAAAGCAAGACTATGTACCTTGGAAATGTAACTGAAAGTGTAACTGGAAGTGATAGCTATATAGTCAAGATACTGTTGATTGCAACTAAGAAAACAATAACAAGGAACTGGTACAAAACTGAATCTAGAACAATGGTTAGGGATTGTAAGAGAAATATACTGTATGGAGAGAATGACCTACCAACTGCGACTGAAGGAAGATATTTCTATAACAAAGTGGAAAAAATGGGTGTTGTATGATATAACGAAAGACATGTGAACTATAAACTGTATAAATCTGATTTTGTAGAATAGGGATACCTGCAGCCATGACTGTTGATACTGTTTGACCTATGTCTATTGCTTTTTGTTTTTTTTTCTTTGTTGTATATGTCTTGTATGTGTAAATGGAAAAAACTGAATAAACATTACAGTTTAAAAAAAAAAACAGCTATAGGCCAATCTCCAACCTCACCTTCCATAGTAAGATTATCTAAAAGACTGTTTATAAGAAACTGAACTGCTATCTTACAGATTATTATTATTAATTATATTCAGGATAAATTCCAGTCTGGCTTCCGGACGACCCATAGCACAGAAACCGTTCTTTTAAAAGTTGTTAATGACATAAAGATCAATGGTGACAATAAAGAAATCTCAGTTCTCCTACTGTTAGACCTAAGCTCTGCCTTTGACACAGAGGATCATGGGATCCTGCTGGAAAGAAAACTTAGAGACTGGGTGGGTCTATCTGGCACTGGTTTTTCAGTGGTTTGAATCCTACCTATCCTACCCTAACAGAAATTTCATTGTCACACTTGGAGACTTCCACTCCAACAGACATAAACTAGTGTGTGGGGTCCCGCAGGCCTCCATCCTGGGTCCTCTTCTTTTCAATCTCTATATACTTCCCCATGGCCACATTATCTGCAAACACAATAACTACCGTAATTATGCAGATGACCCGCAGCTTCTCATCTCTCTATCCACTGATGATTTCCAACCCATAGACTCCCAAGTCAGCTGCCTGGAAGAAATCAACCACTGCATGGCAGCAAACTTCCTTCAGCTGAACAGGGACAAAGCTGAGATCTTGGTTGTGGGTGCTAAAGCCCAGAGACAGCCGGTCTGTGAGTCCAGATCACTTAAAACAAGTGAACAGATTAAAAACGTAGGTGTAACCATGGATGGGGAACTCAGTTTTAATTATCATATCAACAAGATCACCAGAGTTGCCTTTTTCCAACTCAGAAGCATTTCCAGAATCAGATGCTTTCTTTCCCAGTCGGACTCAGAGAAACTCCCTTTGTCAGGAGCAGGCTAGACTACTGTAAATTTCTGTTCATAGATCCTCCAAACAAAACAATCCATAGATTCCAATTTACCCAGAACTCAACTGCACGAGTACTTACCAGGACGAAAAAATCCAACCACATAACTCCAATCCTCTGAAACCTTCACTGGCTACCTGTTGCTTTCAGAATACAATTCAAAATGATCCTCCTGGTTTACAAAGCAACTGCTGGTCTCGCCTTTAACCGGACAGCTCTCTAATACAAAATCTGCATAATATCCAAGTGAGCCCATGTGTGAATACAGCAGGACATCGTCCGGACAATTCACGGTGAGCGAGTGGACGTGTTGACTTCCAGCAGTGAGTTGCTCTCGTGCACGCTACCTGCTCAAAGCTGCATTGTTTTGACCGGGCCTGTGAAGCTAGCACTGATGGGAGGGAGGACTTCCTGTGGTTTCTGTTTTATTTCTGGTGAATATCTTAACCCTTGTGTTGTCCTCTGGGTCAAGGTGGCCGAAAATGTCCTTCTGTGTATGTAAATGTTGTTATGCATGACATTTGTGATTCTTGAAGCGGTTATCTTTTGTTTTTAGTTTGTTTCTTGACAATAGGAACAGAGTAAGAAACAGAATAACGGAAAAGGATGACACAAACATATGATACATCACCTCGACCCAGAGGACAACACAAGGGTTAACAACGCTGAAATACAACCGCAGTGACTTTTTACATCACGCCCTGCCTCCTGCACCCCTCGCCTACCACCGGACGCTGTCCGGACCCGACTCTCTGCACATTGTCCAGAGTTCATATATGGAAACAACTTGCTCCAACACTGTGTTCTTTTAAAACCAGTCAGCATTCAGTCCAGCATTTTCTTAAATGAACACACTGTTGTTGTACAGTATGTATTTCTGCATGTGTGTATTGGTGTTTTTATGCACATATGTTTCTGTTCATTAAGCTTTTTTTGCTGTTTTATTTTTATTTATTTATTATTTATCAATTTGAACTGCTTTTGTATGAGATGGTGCTATACAACTAAAATTAATTGGATTCAATTGATTAAGATGGTTGTTCATGTGTCTATCTGGTCTAACTTATCGGACCACATGTGATCAGATGTGATCATGTGATCTTTATTTTACAGCTGATCACTTCACAGGAAAGCCATAGAGACATGCAAATATATTAAATATAGAAACATTCAATATTATATATGTATTGTATTATATATATTATATATATATAGGACAAATATAACATGTTATAACAATATTAAATAATATGAAAATATTTATTATAGAACGTATCATAGAAACATTATGGTAATATTTAATATTATAGAAGAAAAATGAAATATCATAGAAATATTATGTATTAAAGAGATGCTGTGAAAGTATTATAGTTAAACTTTAGCGATATAACGGAGATATACCGAGACATGATGCCGTAGTTTTTCCGGTTGGGAGTGTTTGAGCCTTTGTCGTCCTGCAGCAGGAAACACCCCGCTGCAACACACACACACACACACACTGAGCTGCAGTGTGATGAGGCAGTAATGATGCTCTCTCTCTCTCTCTCTCTCTCTCTCTGATCATCGATAATAAACTGATCATCAGTTCGATCAGTTTATATATTCTCCTCCTCTCCTGTAAATCAAACCATCTGCAGATATTTACCTGTCCTCATGCAGGACGCTCGCGCTCTTCCTCCCGGTGACGGACGTTTCTTTTTTTTTTTTTTTACTACGTCATCTTTTTACAACACGGCGGCGGGCCGGTGACGTCATGACGCATGCTGAGACAGCTGGTGTAATTGTTGGAAACACTTTTACAGTGTAATTATATATTTATAAATGTTATATTATATATTTATTAATGTTATACTATATATTTATACATTTTATATGATATATACATGTCGAATCAAGTACTTAATATTTTTAACTGAGATGAATATGAATGACAGGAACAAGAGTAAAGTGATATTAATGCTGCATTCACTAAAGTATTTTTACAGTGTGTGTGTGTGTGTGTGTGTGTGTTACTCACCAGTATATTGTAGACAGGAAGTGATTGATCCAGACAGAAGAAGAAGAAGAAGAAGAAGACATCATGTTAATTTGATTCTTAATGTGAATGTTATATTTACATATATGTATATATAGATCTATATGTATAATACATACACATACAGTTTGTATACATGTGTGTATAAATCCAGAATTTAAAATCCTCCTCCTCACCTACAAAGCTCTTAATGGTCAGGCACCATCATATCTTAAAGAGCTGATAGTACCGTATTACCCCACTAGAGCACTACGCTCACAGAACGCAGGGTTCCTTGTGGTTCCTAAAGTCTCTAAAAGTAGAACAGGAGCCAGATCCTTCAGTTACCAAGCTCCTCTCCTGTGGAACCAGCTCCCAGTTTGGGTTCTGGAGGCAGACCCCCTCTCCTCATTTAAGAGTCTGCTTCAAACGTTCCTCTTTGATAAAGCTTATAGTTAGGGCTGGCTCAGGTGAGTCCTGAACCATCCCTTAGTTATGCTGCTATAGGCTTAGACTGCCGGGGGATTTCCCATGATGCACTGAGCTCCTCTCTCCTCTCTTATCCCATTACTGCATGTTACTAACTCCACCTCTTCCTGTAGTTTGGAGCTTTCTCTCTTCCTGCAGGTGTTTGTGCCTCTGGAGCTGTAGAGTCTGGATCTGTGACTGCAGCCGTCTACTGCCCCCATGTTCCTGCTCCACACTCACTGCTGCACTGATTATTATTAGTCTGATTATTATGTTGTCTGTCCTCCCCCTCTCTCTCCCCTCTCCCCCTCTCTCTTCCCCTTTCAACCCGACTGGGTGGAGGCAGATGTCCTCCACCCAGAGCCTGGTTCTGCTGCAGGTTTCTACCTGTTAAAGGGAGTTTTTCCTTCCACTGTCACCAAGTGCTGCTCATGGTGGAACTGTTGGGTCTGTAATAATATTTAAAGAGTCGGTCTGGACCTGCTCTGTGTGGAAAGAGTCCTGAGAGAACTTCTGTCATGATTTGGCACTTATAACATGGACTTTACTATATGTGTGTATGTAATATACATATAAACACAGACTGTATGTATATGTGTGCATTTGATTTGAGCTTATGGTTTATGTCATTAAATATCTAATATAATAAAGATTAATAATAAATAAAATAATAAAAAGTACACAGGTTAAACTATTTTCTGTTACAGACTCAATTGCATATTTTCAGCCTATCTGTAAAATACTGAGCTGATTTATTCATGTTGAACTAATCACTGTAATCAATAACTGAATAGCTTTCTGCAAAACAATATTTATTTATTGATACGTTTCTTCTTTCCTTTGAACTCTAACAAAAGCAAACTATTATTTTTTATTACCTGACAGCTGTTATTTTATTATTTTGAGCCTCTAACAAGGGAAATAATGAATAATAATAATATTACACATATTTATCTTTATCACTTATTATTAAATACTATTTAGTATCTGTGTTCAAAACAGACATGCAGGAGTAGAAAGCAAAGGCACCTTTATTTGTATGTGTGCTTTACATCAATATCATGTATTTGTCCTTTAAATGTCCAAGTGTTTTTCTTCTGAATATCAGTCAAAACCTTTTTATTATTATTGATTTTATTTCCTGGGTTCACACAGTGAAGCGACTTCATCACCTCCAACATCTAAACATGTTTACTGGACACAAACCTGATGATGATGATGATGGTGGTGGTGATGGAGGCCAGATAGGACGACATAAAACAGCAACATCACAACAACGTGAACATGAACATGTGTTTTACCTGCACAGGTGTTCAGGCGTCTCAGTGATGAAGATGAAGATGATGAAGATTAAACTCCTTTAAAATGATCCCTGCTGGTTTTCTTCCTCTCTCTCTCTGTGTGTCTCTCTGTCTCTCGTCCAGTCTGTTGTTTGGATGGATTAGTGATTTTTACTCAGACACATCAGGCCCCGCCCACAGAGATTACCCCCCCCCCCCCCCCCCCCCCCCCATCACAGCTGTCAATCACAGGTGGGGCGGGGCTTACAGCTGTTTGGAGCCACTCAGTCATGATGGGCTCCCTGCAGAGGATTGTGGGACTTGTAGTGTTTAGATCTAAAGTGGCAACATTCAGGCAGGATGAATATAACAGGAGGAGGTAGATACAGGACCTGGTCTGTAAGAGGACCTGGTCTGTAGCTGCACCTGGTCTGTAAGAATACCTGGTCTGTACCCGGATCTGGTCTGTAGCTGGACCTGGTCTGTAGCAGGACCTGGTCTGTACAGGACCTGGTCTGGTGTTCACCGCCGAATTGTACTAGGTCCGTTTGTACTATGATGAGTCCAGAAAACCGACTGGAACATCTGTCACTCATTGTTTGAGTGAAGAACCCGGTTCAGTTGTGTAGTTGACAGATAGACAGCTGGTAGGAGCTGTCTTCTGTCTGGTCTGTACTACTATACCTTCAGTCCTAGTTTGAACTACTTTATTTCTTTAACACATCCAAAGACCCAAGAAAAAGGAAAGAAGAAAAATACTTTTTATGAAGCCAGCTTCCATGTGCAAGGAGTCGTCCTGACCTGCCTAACCCACAACTGGCAAACATGAGGAGGTGGTCCAACAGTTGAGTTATACTACATCAGTGTATACTAGCCTCCTACCAGATCCAAAGAAGTATGCAGCCCAATTCCTCAAAAACCACCAGGGAACCATGGACATGTTGTGTTAGCCCAGAAAAGCTCCAATGGATGAGGATCCATGGCAGACAATCACTTTCCCTGATATTAACTGTAAAATGGATTTGCTGTTGCAGATTATTTAAACATGTTTTCTAGCAGACAGGGTTGGACAGATTGTTTCAGATGTTTGTGTCTGTTGTTGATGTTTATCTGTGAGTGTCTGTCTCCCTCTGCTGGTCGCTGTTATCAACTACAGCTTTAACCCTCAGATATTGCTTCAAGGTTCAAGGTTCAAGGTTCACTTATTTGTCATTTTACAACACAAGGTTGAACAACCAAATGTAAGCGGGAGCCTGTTCATTCTACACACACCTATAACATATATACAGATAATTACATTTAAAATAGACAGGGTCACATATAAAATAAAATAAAAATAATGTATAGTAATTTATACATATACACGTATATTATCCAAGGTACACATTTAGTTGTACAGTTAATTCTCTTATTGTATTTTCAGACAGTTTGTGAATATTTTACCGAAACACAATATACTGTATAATATAATAAAAAGGTTATATCAACCTATTAAGATTTTGTTTACGTTGACATTATACATACATATATATTTATAGAGAGAGAGTAAGAGTGAGAGGAGGTATGCACACACATTGATTTTTACATGTAAAAAAAACATCTTAGACTGTTTCAGAATCCAGTGTTTCCCACAGGTTGAGAATTTTGGTTCACTAGTCAAACAAAAGTTTATGAATAACTATTTATTGCAAACAAATAACTACTTAAAATAACCATCTACTATATGTCAACATAAGTAACCATTAAGAAATAAATAACTATTTACATATTAAAATACATTTTCAATTTTCAAAATATTAGAAAGAACAATACGCAGATATTAATTCTAAATGTAATGGTACACAAAATTCATGGTTCGGTAGGTTTATTGTACAGCAGGGAAAATATGGAAAATAAAATGTTTGTCATTTATTTTGAAAAGTTTAAACACTCAACAGAGGCTCCTTGGCCACAATTCTGACTGAAACAGTTAAGACACCCAACCCTCGGCCAAGAGTGAGGATAGGGCCACAGATTTAAGCGTGGCATTTCTGTGTCCGCAGTACCTTCAAAAAGTGGATGAAGTCTAGTGTAAGCAGTTCCGACTGTAGATGTTATTTGATCCCACATGGATAACAGTTTGATCTAACCTTGGATGGTCCCGTATAATCTCTGGGATTCTGCTAGCTACAGGAAAACAGGAAACAGGAAAACAGTAAGTTTTTGCCATCTTCATCCTGATATTCCGGACTACCAATGTTCTTGTTCTCAGGATCACCTTAAGGTGGTTAAAATGAACAATGGGTGTTGCTGTTGTGTGAAAAATTTCATGTACAGTCAGGTGAACTTATGTACATGACATTACGTACATTGGTTTACTTTGCCATGATCTTTTCCTAAAACTAACTGAGTAGTTTTGGTCTTAAAGGCTAACCAAGTAGTTTTGTTGTTTAAACTTAACCAAACTGTGACAGTTTCACAATGTTGAGATATTACTTATTGGGTTAGTTTCCAGCCCTTCCTCTCTGATGACTGTAGCAGGGGGTAACTTTAAAACCTCTGACTATGAACTGGTCAAACTTTTTCACTGTTTTTCATTGAGCCAGAAATCCTTACCAAGCTCTTAGTTGGAGGAGCAGGAGCTCTCTGTGGGATTTACCTGACAGGGGAAGTAAGCCGGGGCACTCGTCAAACTGCGGCAGCATGGATTTCAACTGCGCTCCTGTTAATCCATCTGACGAATGTCCGCTTTCTGGCCAACAAGATGGATGAACTGCTGCTCCTCAACAAAGCAAACACGGACATGGCGCCCTGTGCAGGACGTCACTAACTACAGGAGACCATCCCCCACACTGTGGAGAACCTTCAACTAGCTGACAACCTGAATGTGTTTGATCAGCCCACTTTCACAACCCCCACCTGCTGAGACATCAAACAACCACCTCCAACAACTGCCACCTCCTCACCTCTCCCTACCTGCACCCAGGATCTGTGATCTGTGACGATATGAGTCTGCTCTTTCACAGACAGAAAATCAGGAACACACCAGGGGACACACCGTCTGGTGTTTTCTTTTTTTCCCCCTCCTGCCTGAAAGTCTGTGCTGACTAGCTGGCACCCATCTTCACTCAGATCTTCAACCGATCACTGGAGCTGTGTGAAGTCCCCTCCTGCGTCAAACGCTTTACCATCATCCCGGTCTCCAAGAAATCCTTCCTGCAGATGAGAAAGCACAGATTGTCCACCGGGTTGATTGGGCCTCCGAGCTAGAGGGGCCTCCAAAACCCCAACAAACTGTTGCCTTATCCTGCCTTTGATTTTTTTTTTTTTAGAGTAACTTTATTTGCAGATAAGAAAAATATTATGACTGGTTTGCCGGCTGTGTCTCTATCATGACGATGACAATGAGTCAAGTGGTGACCGTGGGAATTTGAATAGTGAGGTTGGCCAGGTGTGAAAGTTTGACTACGTAAGACAGAGACGACGTTAAAATTAGCTGCTAACTAACAAACATGGAGAAAAACGGAGGAGCAGTGGTGCAGCAGTTGATCTCGTCACCAACATCTTTATCATATCAATGTCAAAGGTGAGTGTTCCCACCTGCTTCAACACAGCCACCATCGTCCCTGTACCTAAAAAGGCTGCAGTTTCTAGTCTAAAAGACCGCCACCCTGTGGGGAAAGACTGGTTCTTCAGCACATCAAAAACAACATCCCAGCCAGTCTGACCCCCACCAGTTTGCTTTCAGAACCAACAGAGCCAACAGAGCCAACAGAGCCAGAGGATGCCATCTCCACTGCCCTCCACTCAGTCTTCACAGAACTTGAGGATAACAACACCTACATCAGAATGCTGAGTCTTGATTTCAGCTCAGTATTCAAAACAATCTCCCTCATGAAGCTGATTGGCTGTCACAATCTGGTTCTTGGTCCCTCTCTTTGGCCATGCCCTAGGCCCCAGCACTCACAGTTACTCTCTGCCCTTTGACTATCCTTCCTCTCCCCATCACCTGACTGCCCCACCCTTCTACACACCTGTCCCTACTTCTCTCTCATCAGCCCTGCACTGGCTCACTGTACCCACTCCTAAGCTGCAGCTCATTCCCTCATCAGCCACTCATCATATATACAGTTCCCTTGTTCTTTGTCAGATCATTGTTTTGTGTCATATTGCCTTTGTCTGTGTTGCCATGCTTTCATTTTCCCTGGGACCTGTTCCATCATCTGTCTGCTCTGGAGATTACCTTATTTTGCATTTTGGATTTTTGTTTTGTTTATTAAACTGACTGAACCATTCCTGCTGGACTCTTCTTTTGTCTGTGTTTGGGTTCTACCCCTATGTTCCCGGTTATCGACGGGGCAGAATGATCTGACCTAAAATGGACCCAGCAGAGGGGGGTCCCAGCCCACATCTCTACTGTTCCGGCACTGGGGGTCCTGGCCGACGTCCTGTATGTTTCCAAGCCTGTTCCTGAGTTGGGGGTCCCTGCCTACATCTCATCTGTTCCCACGATTGGGGGTCCCAGTCAACATCCTGTGTGTTTCCTCCCCCTGCATCCCCAACCCCCCCCCCCCCCCCCCCCCACGGTTTTTGTGGTCCCCTGCAATTCGGCCATCTGATGGACCCCAGTTGGCCCGCCCAATACTCAGACCATTCGCCTGAGGCTTCCTGCTCTGCCCGTGGCCAGCCTCCAGGCCATCTGCCTGAGGTTGCCAAGCTCCATGTTTCTACCCCCAGGACATTTGCCCTTGTCTGACATTGGCAAACTTAGCACTCCAGACTTGAGTACTACACTCTGCACCTGGATATTGGACTTCCTCACAAACAGACCCCAGGAGTCCGTATTGGCGGTCACATTTCTTCGCCTCTAGTGCTGAACATTGGAGCCCCCCAGGGTTGTGTGCTGAACCCCCCCGTTCGTGCTGTACACCCGTGACTGCAATCCCCAACATGAAGAGAACTCTGTTGTGAAGTTTGTGGACAACTCTACCATCATCATCGGCAGGATTACAAGCAATGATGATAATTCATGTCAGGGGGAAATCAACAACCTTGTAGAGTGGAGCTCAGAGAATAACCTGCTGTTCAACATCAGCAAAGCCAAGGAGCTGATCATTGACTTTAGAAAAAAGAAGATAAAGACACAAATCCCTGTCTACATCAATGGAGCTGAAGTTGACCAATTGAACAGTTTTAGGTTCCTGACAATCATCATCACAGAGAACCTGAAATGATCATTGCACATCTCCACCCTGGCTAAGATAGTATATTTTTTAAGGAAATTTGAGATGATAATTTCCCACGTCAAGTTCAACTTTTGTAAATCCTGTACGATATCTACAGGTGTTTATTTTGTCCTTAAGGTTGTGATCACAGGCTGCAGCCTGTTCATGTAAATTATGTATGAGCTACAGGTGTTTCGAATAGTTAGTTGCCTATGCTGAAAACCTATGGATAAAAACCAGGATTGCATGTGTGCAGAGCGGGTGGTGGCCTCAACAGCCCTGTGTCTTCTATGGAGACCTCAGGTTTCTGGGTTCCACTATCTCCCAGGACCTAAAGTGGGCCTCCAACATCGACTCCATCACCAAAAAGGCCCAGCAGAAGATGAACTTCCTGCGCCAACCTGTTCAACTCCTCCCCTCTGGCAGGCACTACAGAGCACTGAGAGCCAAAACTACCGGACACAAGACAGCATTATATTCTCTTGAGTAGTTTACTCTGTGACAAAATATATTTTATAATGTGTTTATATTATGTATAAAACCTGAAACCAACTGACAACTGCTGCTGTCAGATAAATGCAGCTGTCAGATGAATGTAGTGCAGTAACAAGTAAGGGATCAGAGGTAACCCTGGAGGGTTGGAGGTATCCGCAGAGGATTGGAGGTATCCCCAGAGGATCGGAAGTACCTCTGGAGGATTGGAGGTATCCCCGGAGGATCAGAGGTACAATAGATTAGTGAAATGAAGTTCATGAGAAGTTACAGTAGTTTAATTCCAAACATCCAGTTTTGTTTCTACATGATGAAGATAGAAAAAATGTTAAATACTTGTGATAGAAAATACTTTAGTAAAATTAATATTACTGAGTTTTGAAAAACAAGAGTAAATGTAATTTGTTACTTCCTGGTTACAGGGTTTCGTTTGGTATATATTTTAAATATTTTCTTTTTGTTAATAAATGTTTGTGTCTCAGCTTTAAAAACACACTAATGACATGCTGATGTTAATTAGAGGTTTTTACTCTTAAACATGCGGATAACGAATGAATCCAGTCTTAGAATATTTCCGTGGATTCATTATTTGATTTGCCTGACATCTCCAGACTAATTCACTAATGCGTTTTAGTCTGGAACCTCTAAGTTCATTTTTGATTTCCAAGGGGCGTTAATGACGGTCGGAGACAACCAATCAGAGCGATGAAACGCCGTCCTGTGGATGGTACGTCCTGTCAGAAGTTTCGGCAAACACATATTTCTTATCAACATAAAGTTTAAGTGCAATTGTTTGTTCTTCTTTTAGAGAAAATTTACCATTCAGTCCGTTTAATACTGCCGCTGTAGACGGCTGGGTAACCATCTTGGTTATTTATGAAGATAAACCCGCCTTATACTAGATAAACGGTTGTGATTGGTCAGCCAGATACCTGTACAGAGGAAATCAGCCTGAAGGGGAGAGGGGCCAGACATATCTACCAGAGCAAATAAAACTTGAGCTCGCAGATTCGTCTGGTTCTATTATGTCATCTATTAATGATATAAACACTTCAGTTAAATCATTATTAATGGGTCACTTCATAAGATTGGAAGATAAATAAAAAAATAGGGTTACATTTGACAGAAGTTGGAAGACCACAATTGTCTAAAATATGAATGATTTGTTTTCATTTAGGCCAAAAACGGTACTTCATATGTTACAAACCATAGGGATTATTTATTAAATGTATTAACCAACCATTCCCTTAAAGCCAATTTAAATTAGCTCAATTGAATCATCATTAACGCACAGTCCCCCGACGGAGAGACCTGTCCACAGACTTTTGGCCACATATTACAGATAAATCCATCGATAAGTAATTTCATTTTACTGTTATGGTCTCGTTTTATTAAATTCCTCACCGGGCCTTGTGATTGGCCGAGGCAGCTGGCAGTCAGTTGGTGGGCGGGGCCTGTGAGCTTCGCTACGCCGGAGTCAGTTTCTGAGTTTTTCAGCGGAGAGACTGAAGAGAAGAAGAGAAGAAAAAAGAAGTGAAATCTCCCGTTTGTTTCTTGTTGGAAAAGAGACAAAATAAGAAAAAGAAGAAGAAGAAAAAAATATATAAGAAGCTTCAGTTTGTTTCTGTGGGATTTTTGGTTATTTTTCTCCAGAAAATGTAACTTCTGCTGCCGAAGAGGATTCAAAGCTTCAGTGAGACAGGCAGGAGGACAGAGAGACAGGCAGGAGGACAGAGAGACAGGCAGGAGGACAGAGAGACAGGCAGGAGGACAGAGAGACAGGGAGAGAGACGGACAACTTGTCTAAATCTTCCATCTGTGGTTGATCCTACACCGGCAGTGAGACACATGAGAGGCATCTGTCTCTCTCTCTCAGCCGTCTGTCTGCCTGCCTGCCTGTCTGTCGGTCGGTGTCCCGGAGGACGGAGGATGGCACCGGAGTGTGTCGCCGCCCCCAGCCGGACCCGCAGCTCCTCCTGCGGGCACACAAAGCTCTGACATCCCGCTGCTGCTGAGGACGGAACCAGAAACACAACCGGGACTGGATCCGGATCTGTAAACCCGGATTAAAACAGTGGATTCTTACCGAAGTGGACTGAAGCGGACTGAAGCGGAGAGGCTGGGTTCAGGATGTCCTCAGAGCTGGCTGTAGGTGTGGTCTTCAGGGTTCTGCTGCCCCTCACTTTGACAGCAGGTAAGATCCGGTTGAGTTTCTATCTTGAAGTGGTTTCTGGATCACTGGTAGTTTATTTATTATTTCATATTTATTAAATTAAATTAAATTAAATAAAACCGAAATATTTTCATGAATGACTCATCTGCTGAATATTTACTTCATTCATTGATTGATTGTTAGATTTGTAAAACACAATTACAGTCGCTCTGATCTCAAAGTGAACAAATATTTGTTTTTTTATGACTGACGTTCAGTTTGTTGTCATTTAAAACACAGAATCCACCAAATGTTTCAGGTATTTTTACATAAAAAATGACCTAAATTTGATTCTTTGAAGAATTCACTAATTTATTATTGACTAATACTAAACTGTTGTTGTTTTTTGTATGTTTTGTGAATAAAATCTAAATGTTCAAAGTAACTGCAGCTGTAGTAAAGTAGAAGTATAAATACTTGTGAAGTACAAGTACCTTTACTTTTTACTAGAAGTCCGGTACTTGAGTAAATGTACTTTCCACCTCTGGAGGGCATTAAAGGTAAAGAAACATTTAAGATGAGATCAAATTATATTAGTTTGTGTTTCCGATCAAAGTTCAACATGTGAAAACAACTAAAGACTCTTTTTAGAGAAGACAGAACTTTATTTAACTTGAGTTGCAGAACAATATATAAATATATATATATATATATATATATATATATATATATATATATATATATATGCATATATATATATATATATATATATATAAACATGTTAAAAGTTAGAACCACCGACTGTATGGGAGTGTGAACCATATCTGATACAGGGAATATGTACAGGCTTACTTCAAAATGTTCAGTGAGGATTTTATGTAATGTCCCTTTGTTGGACATAAGACCCACAGTGTCCTGTAGATTTGTGAAAATTGTAATCCACTGAGAGACAGAGGGAGACGTAAACAGACAGATC
Source organism: Lateolabrax maculatus (assembly GCA_031216445.1). NCBI lineage: Eukaryota > Metazoa > Chordata > Actinopteri > Acropomatiformes > Lateolabracidae > Lateolabrax > Lateolabrax maculatus. The sequence goes on from CM062210.1 coordinate 81,250, forward strand.
AGATCTCAGATGAAAGCTGAATCCACCTGAGCACCAACTCTCTCTGCTGTCTGTCTGTCTGCCGTCTCTCTCTGCCACCCGTCCATCTGCTATCTGTCTCTCTGCCGTCTCTCTCTCTCTGCTGTCCGTCCCTCTGTTGTCCATCCCTCTGCCATCTCTCTCTCTCAGCCGTCTCTCTCTTTGCCATCCATCCTTCTGCCATCTCTCTCACTGTCGTCTGTCTCTCTGCCGTCTCTCTGCCGGCCGTCTTCACCCAGTCCAGCTTGCTGTCCAGGTGTCCTGTCCACGTCCATCCTCTGGATGGAAATAGGTGTAGAGGGAGATTTCTCTTGGCCTCTTCTGCTCATCAATCGAAGCATTAATGCATCGGTGTCACGTAAATATCAGGTTTCTCTCTCTCTTCACCTCAGTTGGCTCAAAAAAGTTGACTCCGACACTCGTAAATGGAGGGAGATCAGGAAGAATCCTTTCCATTGGCAGGTCCAGCATTTTTTGTTCACCTGCTCTTACAAGTACAGCAGTCAAATATGATTTTCCTTATTGCTGAATTACCATTTGTAACCCAATACTTACCTTCTGAGTTTGGATAGTGTGTGGTTTCTTCCACTATGGCCAAGTTGTTGGTGACTATGCCTAAGGATGAGAGTTGAGATATGTTGATCTTTTGAAAGGGTGAGTGGATGCTTGATTTCTTCTGGCGGTGCTGCCCTACTCTTTAATCCTCCAACTCTAAGTATGCCCTCCTCCAAGCATGGATCCAGTTAAATCCAGCTAATGAATATGACTTTGCTTTCTGACTCCAGACTTTCCAGATGAGAGTGCATCAGTTTCCTCCCTAAACCACTGCTGCTGAGCATAGCGAATGATAGAAATTTCTACCTTTGATGAGACACTCTGACCATCAAGTGCACTTCTGACCTTCTTCATCTCCAAATGCATATGAGTGGATGGGGTATTTGCATCAGAAGCCTGCAACTCCTTTTTCTTTTGGCTCAATTTGAAAAGAGTTGTCTTTACCCTGAGGAACCAGGCAACTGCAACCTTTAGCCTCCTCCAGTCTGAGAAATAAGTAGAAATGAGTTGGTCAGTAGCATTACGGGAGTTCTTGACATTTACAGCATTCACAGGGAAGTCTTTCTTGACTTCCGTGTCAGCCAATGGAATGGTGATTTCTACAGCATTTTCTAGTCAATATGTCTCTGGCTTCCAAAAAGAGTTGGGCCCTTTTACCTGCTGTTAATCAGTAGGTCATCAGGATTCGTACCTCTGGACACATCATCTGCTAGATTGTCTTTAATATAGACATACCTCAATTTTGACATTTTTTTTAGTGTCTCTGATGGTTGAAACCCTCTTTGCCACAAAGGTATGAAAGCGCCTGTCCTCATTCCTTATGATGTCTTAGAATGTCTGGACCTGGTCCACCTCGGAGTAAGGGAGGGATTCGAGAGGGAGAGGATCACCCAGAACAAACAAGCTTGGGCAGAATGGGATGTCTAATTTAAGGATCAGTTTGATATTCTCATGAATGGCTGACCAGAATTTCTGTACAACCAGACAGGCCCACAGCATATGGAAGAGTGTACTAACGCTTCCCCAACACCTCCAGCAATTCGAGCTGTCCCATCATTTCACCCTGTATAACCTTGAGTCAAGTCAAGTCAATTTTATTTGTATAGCGCCAAATCATAACAAAAGTTATCTCAAGACGCTTTCACATAGAGTAGGTCTAGACCATACTCTTTAAAATATTATTTTCTTCCGGTGGTGACGATGTAGGAGAAAGCCGCTCGAAAGAGGTCTCCCGGTTGAACTATTAATATTTACCTGTAAATACCACAATTGATTCGGGAAAGTGAATGATTACAGTTATAACTTCGACACAGCCGTGAAATGAGTGGCTCCAAATCTAAAGCAAGCAGTACATCGGGCTATCCAGTTACTTGGAGCCGTGCAGCTACTGTAGCTAGCAAACTTGCTAAAATGGTGGCCATGAGCTCTGATGCAAGCAGCCCACCTGGTCTCGTCAAAGGCGCACCGGACATTTTTTCAATGACGATCTTGAAAACAGGTTCCGTAGAGTTAACCTCAGGATTATAAATATTCCCGAGGGCAGTGAAAAGGGCCAGGACCCGATCGAGTTCGTGTCTAATCTGCTGATGGAAAACCTCGGCCCCGACGTCCTTTCCAAACCTCTGGAGCTCGAGAGAGCGCACCGCTCCCTAGCTCCTAACCCTGGACCGGGAGGCAGACCCAGGCCCTTTATGATATGCTTTCATCGTTTTCAGGAGAGGGAGAAAGTGCTTCGTTGGGCCAGACAACACAAGCTTAAGTACCGCGAAACAGCGCTGCGGGTGTACCCAGACGTCAGCGCCATCACTGCGAAGAAGCGAGCCGCTTTCAACAAAATCAAGCAACCCCTCTACCAGAAAGGCGTGAAGTTCAGGATTCTCTTTCCTGCGCGCCTTCAAGTATCATATGAGGATGAGGTGTTCACTTTCGAGACTCTGGAGGACGCGCACGCATTTTATAAGGAGCGGGTGATGGACAGAAAGTAGAGCACATCAGGATATTCCCGGCTTTCGCCCACATTGGTGGGTTTCACCCCCAGCTGTTTTGATGATAGTGTGTGCTCCGGCCTTGTGTGCGGCCCTGCCGACTTCTTCAACCAGCGTCATGGTAACCATGGAAACGGGTAGGCACGTGAGCTGTGTTTACAGTTTATGGGTTACCCTTATCATGTTGCAGGAGCGACGTGGACTTTTCGTGTTTTGCTTTGCCTTGTTGGGGACTCTGTTTACTTCCAAATGTACAGTGTGGATGCCATATGTTATGTTATCACCATCTTTTTTGTTCTGATTATGATGGTAAACATGCTAAGTTGGTTTCAGTGAGACCTAAGTCTGGCTGATGTGCCTCTGAAGCGCTCACAATTATCTTATAACAGGCGTTGCTTTTTTATTTTTATTTTTTTAGGCACTTAATTTAATTATTTTGGTTTTATGTCATATTTCTTTCTAATCTCCTCCATCCGCCTTTTTAATTTTTTTTTATTTATTGTTATCTCTATGTGCCATACGCTGTCCGCAGTAGCTTATTGAGTGGGGTGGTTTCTTTTTTTGAGGAAAATATTGAAGCAAACTTACAGACGGTCTGTCTACTTTAGTTAAATGTGAGGTGAAGACTAATATCACTCTGCTGTAATCGTGTTGTTCTTTCAAAACGTGGTGTATGTTTTATATATTCAATGGGATGACCTCTTGAACAAGAGAGGGTTATGGAAGCTGAAAGTGTTACCCTGGTGGGATTGAAGATGTGGATGTATCTGGTTTGTATAAGGGATTGTGGGGTTGGAGGGTTGTGGAGGGATCCTTTGAGTTTTTGTTTCTTTTGTTGTTGGTTTGTTCTGGTTGTGTGTTTCTGTTTTGTTTTCCCCCTTTTCCTTTGGCTCAGCGGTCACGTCAGGCCTGGGAGAGTCGTAGCTCCTCATTTTTTATGTCATGATGAATCAGGGTAAGAAGCTTCGCCTTATCTCCTGGAATCTGAAGGGTGTCAACCAGCCTATTAAACGTAATAAGGTAATGACTCATTTAAAACAACTTGGGGGTGATGTTTTCTTTTTACAAGAAACTCACCTGCACTTCTGATGTTAAGAGTATCACGCGGCCTTGGATAAGGGATGTATTTCACTCTAAATTCCCATTAAGGGCAAGAGGTGCAGCTATCCTTATAAACAAAAATGTTCCGTTTGAATTGTCAAACTCCATTGAAGATTCCAATGGTCGATTTGTAATTATTTCTTGTAGACTGTGTGGCACGCCTGTGGTTATGGTCTGTGTTTATGCACCGACATGGGATGATGATAAATTTATTACAAGTTTTTTCTCCTCCCTCCCTAAAGTTGATGATCACTACTTAATTATTGGAGACGATTTCAATTTAATTCAGGACCCCTCCTTAGACAGGTCCTCCTCTAGCCCTCAGGCGCTATCTAAGTCAGCTACAGTCCTCGACACACATAAAATCAGTTTAGGCTTATTTGACCCATGTCGAGCTAATTCCCATTCGGACAAAGCTTATTCCTTTTTTTCACATGTTCATCATTCATATTCCCGGATAGACTTTTTTCTTTTGGATAATTATTTTTTATCAGAGATCCACTCATGTGAGTACCATAGTATTGTTATCTCAGACCACGCCCCTGTATCTGTAGATATTAGTTTTCCTAGTCTTGTCCCTCCCTCCAAGCAGTGGAGACTTAACTCTTCTCTGCTAGCCCAAGCTTCCTTTAAAGATTTCCTTCACACTCAGATCTCCTTGTTCTTTGATACTAATGATTCTCCAGAGATATCTAGACGTACTCTATGGGAGGCCTTTAAGGCGTTTATGCGTGGGCAGATTATATCATATGTCTCAACACTAAACAAAGCAGAAAGGGCAGAGTTTGAGGCAATCACCAAAGAGATATTTAAAATTGATAATTTGTATGCTGCGGCTCCTACCCCTGCTCTTTACAAAGAATGCCTTCAGCTTCAGCCCAAATTTGACTTAATATCCACTAGTAAAACTCAGAAACAGTTATTTCTTGCTAAACAACGCTTCTTTGAGGTTGGGGATAAAGCGGGAAGACTACTAGCACATCAGGCACGCACAGCTACACTATCCAGGTTGATCCCTCAGATTAAGTCTGTGTCGGGTGAAGTCACCTCAGACCCTACAGAAATGAATAAGTCATTTTGTTCTTTCTACTCTAACCTCTATTCCTCCCAATGTCCTCCAGCTGTTTGGGATGGAGTTAACCCACTAGATAAGATTGTTTTCCCTAAAATAAATGAAGATTTGGGTAGGGAGCTGGGGAGTCCAGTCTCTACCAGGGAGGTTCAGGAAGCAATTATGTCACTCCAGAATGGTAAAACTCCAGGCCCTGATGGGTTTACTGTTGAGTTTTTTAAGTTATTCTCTATCGCCATTGCACCTGCCCTCCAGAGAATGTATAATGAGTCCTTTGCTGAGGGCTGACTGCCTCCCACCCTGTCGGAGGCCACTATTTCTCTTCTGCTTAAGAGTGATAAGGACCCTCTTTTGTGTGGTAGCTATAGGCCCATTTCCGTCTTGAATGTTGACTTAAAAATCCTGTCAAAGATCTTAGCCCAACACCTACAATGGGTCCTGTCATGTATAATATCAACCGATCAAACGGGTTTCATGCTTGATAGGCACTCATTTCATAACACCAGGAGGCTCTTAAATATCATTGGTTCTCCTGGTTCAGGCGCTCCAGAAGTGGTTATTTCACTGGACGCAGAGAAGGCCTTCGACAGGGTGGAGTGGAGCTTTCTTTTTTTTGTTTTGCAGAAATTCGGTTTCAGTCCGGAATTTATATCTTGGATTAAATTGCTTTATGCCAGCCCAGTTGCCTCGGTCCACACAAACGGACTCCAGTCTGTTTCATTTCCCCTTTATCGAGGAACCAGACAGGGCTGCCATCTTTCCCCCCTCCTATTTGCCATAGCTATTGAGCCTCTAGCCATCTGGCTACGCCAGGAGGGTGGGTTTGAGGGCATCATCAGAGCTGGGAAAGTTCACAAATTATCGCTGTATGCCGATGACCTCCTGTTATACATGTCTAATCCAGCTGCCTCTCTCCCTGTGGTTCTAGATATCTTTGACAAATTTGGGTCCTATTCAGGTTATAAACTTAACCTCCACAAGAGTGAAGTTCTTCCCATTAATTCTGCGGCAAAAAATATACCGCAGTCCTTATTCCCTTTCAAATATGCTACAGGTGGATTTAAATATTTGGGGGTACATATTACTAACTCAATGAGTCAACTTTTCTCTAAAAATTTCTCTCCTCTAGTTGAGAAATGTAAACTAGATTTTGTCAGATGGTCTGGTCTTCCACTATCCCTTGTGGGTCGAGTTAATTTGGTTAAGATGGTTGTTTTACCCAAGTTTTTATATCTTTTTTCAGATATCCCTGTCCTTATTAAAGTCCTTTTTTAGATCACTCGACCAACTAATAGGTTCTTTCCTCTGGGGCAATAAAAATCCATGTATCAGAAGATCAGTGCTACAGCTCCCGAAGGCTCTTGGGGGCTTAGCTTTGCCCAATTTCCTACAATATTACTGGTCCTGTAATATTTATAAACTTTTATACTGGATTAATAACACAGCAGATGACCAGCGCCCCGTGTGGGTGGACTTGCATCTTCCAAGCTCTCTCTTCATTCCCTGGTTTGCTCCCAGCTCCCTCTAACCGCCCCCAACTTTACCTCCAATCCAGTGGTGACTAACTCTGTGAGAATCTGTATCCAAATGAGGAAGAACCTAGGCCTTCATAGGGGCTCAGACCTCTCCCCTATTATTAACAATCACCTATTTCCGCCCTCTTGCACTGACTTGACCTTTCGGACGTGGTTCAACAAAGGGATAACAAAATCTAAGGACCTTTACAACCAAGGGGCTTTTATGTCCTTTTTTTAGAGCTCTCAAAAAAATTTGACTTGCCTAATTCCCATCTATTTCGTGTTTTTCAGACAAGGCATTTTGTTCAGAATCAGAACCCCAAATTCCCCAGTCGTCCCCCAGAAACATTGATTGATTCACTACTGGATCTTGATCCCGGACAAAAGCGGCTCATTTCTAGCATTTACAGCCTTATCAACTCTTCTCTCGATAGCCCAGCATCAGGCCCTAAGGATTCTTGGGAGCAGGAGCTTGGAGTCACACTACCTGATGATTACTGGGAACAAGTACTACGGTTGGTTCATTCCTCTTCAATCTGTGCGAGGCACGGCCTCCTACAATGTAAAGTAGTGCACAAAGTTCACTACACTAATTTGAGGCTATCTCGAATTTATCCCAATGTAACTGACTCCTGTAACAGGTGCAAACAATCCCCAGCTGATCATTCTCATATGTTCTGGTCCTGTCCCAGGCTTGCCACATTCTGGTCTGAAATCTTTGAAACTCTTAGCACAGCATATAACACTACCATCTCTCCTGAACCTCTCTTGGCTTTGTTTGGGGCCCCCCTACAGCCTTTTTGCCTCTAGAGTTATACAGAATGTCCTTGCCTTTACCACCCTGTTAGCCAGACGACTTATACTCCTTAAATGGAAACACCCTCAACCCCCATGTCATAGTAGGTGGGTTGAAGAAGTATTACTGTTCATGAGTCTTGAAAAGCTTAGATTTTCCCTCAAAGTCTCATTAAATTCATTTGAAAAGACCTGGAGACCTCTCTTAAGTCATATTGAGTCTTTGACATCTCTGCGTTACAGTGATAACTGAGCCTCCCCTCCCCCCATTTATTTTATTTTAATTATTAATTCTCCCCCTTTTTTTTAATTTAATTTTATTTTATTTATTTATTTTAAATTTATATTTGGTTGTTTTTCTTGTTTATGGGTTTGTTGTGTGTGCTGGGGATGGGAATGCGGGAGGGATAAAAAGATGGGGAAAAATGGAAGGATGGAAGTAGTCCCTGTTATATTGCTCTGTTGTATCTCATGAAACCACTTTCAATAAAAAAAGTTAATATAAAATATTATTTACAGAGACCCAACAGTTCCCACCATGAGCAGCACTTGGCGACAGTAACAGGAAAAACTCCCTTTTAACAGGTAGAAACCTGGAGCAGAACCAGGCTCTGGGTGGGCGGCCATCTGCATCGACCGAGTTGGGTTGAAAGGGGAGGAGAGAGGGGGAGAGGGGAGACAGAACAGGAGGAGAGACAACAAATCAGACTAATAATAATAACAACTGCAGCAGTGAGTGTGGAGCAGGAACATGGGGGCAGTAGACGGTCGGCAATCACAGATCCAGAATCTACAGCTCCAGAGGCACAAACACCTGCAGGAAGAGAGAAAGCAATAAAGCACAGAAAGCACAGGGACTACCGGGAAGAAGTGGAGTTGGTAACCTGTATTAGTGGGATAGGAATGCGTACAGATAGAGAGGGAGAGGAGGAGAGAGAAGCTCAGTGCATCATGGGAAATCCCCCGGCAGTCTAAGCCTATAACAGCATAACTAAGGGATGGTTCAGGACTCACCTGAGCCAGCCCTTGTGGCAGCGATGGTTTAGCGGACCAATAGACAGATGCTGAAGATTCAAATGCACGGGATTTATTACTGAACAGGGGAAGGTGGGACAGAAGAGCGGGGGACCAATATGCTGGGGGGGGGAGAGAGACTCGAGAGGGCAGATGACGATGGGGAGAGGGTCCGGGAGAGGAGTGGGTCCAGAGCAGCAGGGCAATGCAGGGCAGGAGGTCTGAGGAACAGGAGGAGAGGGTCAAAAACAGGGCAGGAAACACGGGGAATCAAGGGAAACAAGGAAAACACCAAAAAAAACAATGGAGAGTCGCAAAAACCACGAAGGAAGCAAAAGGGGAGCCGGATAAGTTACCGCGTGGTTAACTGTAAAGATCTGGCGATGGGTGAATGAAGAGCTGGTGTATTTGAGCCGGAGGTTAATGAATGATGAGCTTCAGGTGTGCCCTGCAGCAGCTGCCAAAGTCTGGGACCCGCCCCTAGGAGGGAGGAGAAACACACAAGGAGGGGAGGAGAGCAACAACAGGGGCAGCACAGACACAGATGTAACAGCCCTAACTATAAGCTTTATCAAAAAGGAACGTTTTTAGCATACTCTTAAACGAAGAGAGGGTGTCTGCCTCCCGAACCCAAATTGGGAGCTGGTTCCACAGAAAAAAGGAGCTTGATAATTAAAGGCTCTGGCTCCCATTCTACTTTTAGAGACTTTAGGTACCACAAGTAACCCTGCATTCTGTGAGAGTAGTGCTCTAGTGTGGTAATACGGTACTATGAGGTCTTTAAGATATGATGGTGCCTGACCAATAAGAGCTTTGTAAGTGAGGAGGACGACTTTACTGTACTGTCTGTACACATGCAGCAGCATTCTGGATCAGCTGGAGAGTCTTTAGAGACTTATCGGGGCAGCCCGATAATAAGGAATTACAATAATCCAACCTAGAAGTAACAAATGCATGAACTAGTTTTTCTGCATCTTTTTAGACAGGATATGCCTGATTTTTATAATTTTACATAAGTGGAAGAAGGCAGTCCTTGAAGTCTGTCCTAGACTCCTTACAGCGTTGCTAGAGGCCAGGGCAATGCCGTCTAGAGTAACTATATCTATACATAGTGCGTCTCGCAGGTGTTTAGGACCCAGAACAATAATTTCAGTTTTGTCTGAGTTTAACAGCAAGAAATTGCAGGTCATCCAGTCTTTTATGTCCTTAATACATGCCTGAAGCTTGGCTAACTTACCGGTTTCATCTGGCTTTATCAATAAGTATAACTGAGTATCATCTGCATAGCAGTGAAAGTTTATGGAGTGTTTCCTAATAATATTGCCTAAAGGAAGCATATACAAGGTAAATAAAAGTGGTCCGAGCACTGAACCTTGTGGAACTCCGTGACTAACTTCCGTGTGCACGGAGGATTCATCATTTACATGGACAAACTGAAATCTATCTGATAAATACGACTGAAACCAGCTTAGTGCGGGTCCTTTGATGCCAATCAAATGCTCCAGTCTCTGTAATAGGATACAATGGTCAATGGTATCGAATGTGGCACTAAGATCTAACAGAACAAGTACAGAGACAAATCCTTTGTCTGACGCAATCAAAAGGTCGTTTGTCACTCTCACCAGTGCTGTCTCTGTGCTATGATATTCCCTAAATCCTGAGTGAAAATCCTCAAATAAACTATTGTTGTTTAGAAAGTCACATAACTGATTAACGACCACTTGCTCAAGGATTTTGGAGAGAAAGGGAAGGTTAAATATAATTGGCTAAAACCCCTGGATCAAGCATAGGCTTTTTAAGAAGAGGTTTAATTACAGCTACTTTGAAGGACTGTGGTACATAGCCTGTTAATAAAGACATATTGATCATGTCTAGTAAAGAAGTGCTAACTCAGGGTAAAACTTCTTTAAGCAGCCTAGTTGGGATGGGGTCTAAGAGGCAGGTTGTCGGTTTAGATGAAAAAATCATTGAAGTTAGTTGGTAAAAGTCAATTGGAGAAAAACAGTCTAAATATAAATCTGGTTCTACAGCTGCTTCTGAGGTTCCTGAGGTTCCTGTACTCGAAGATATATCTAAACTGGCTGAGAGCAGAAGATGATGAATTTTTTCTCTAATAGTTAGAATTTTATCATCAAAGAAGCTCATGAAGTTATTACTGAGAGCTCTGGGAATACATGGCTCAACAGAGCTCTGACTCTGTGTCAGCCTGGCTACAGTGCTGAAAAGAAACCTGGGGTTGTTCTTATGTTCCTCTATTAGTGAGGAGTAATAGACTCCTCTGGCATTACAGAGGGCCTTCCTGTATGTTCTAAGACTATCTTGCCAAACTAAATGAGTTTCCTCCAGTTTGATGGAACGCCATTTCCTTTCTAATTTTTACGATGTTTCTTTTAATTTGCGGGTTAAGGAGTTATACCTTGGAGCTAACCTCTTTTGTTTTATTATCTTCTTTTTGATCGGGGCAATAGAATCAAGAGTCGTTCGCAGCGAGCCTGCAGCACTATCAACCAGATGATCAATTTGGGAGGGACTAAAGGTAGCATAGGAGTCCTCCGTTATATTGAGACATGGCATTGAATTAAATGCCAATGGATCACTTCTTAAAATTTAGCTACAGCACTATCAGACAGGCATCTACTAAAGGAATGTTTGCCTAATGGCCTATAGTCCAGTAATATAAATTCAAAAGTTATTAAATAATGGTCTGATAAGACAGGATTTTGTAGGAAGACTATTAATTCTTCAATTTCGATTCCATATGACAGAACAAGATTGAGGGTGTGGTTTAAACAATGAATGGGTTTGTTTACACTCTGACAGAAACCAATTGAATCTAATAGTGAGATAAACGCAGAACTAATGCTATCATTATCTACGTCCACGTGAATATTGAAATCATCTACAATAATGACTATCTGTTTTGAGGACTAAACTTGTTAAAAACTCTGAGAATTCTGCTAAAAATTCAGAATGCGGACCAGGAGTGCGGTACACCATGACAAATAGAATTGGCTGTAGAGTTTTCCATATTGGGTGTGAAAGACTAGGAACAAGACTCTCGAATGAGTTAAAACTAAGTTTAGGTTTAGGGTTGATTAGTAAGCTAGAGTCGAAGATGGCTGCAACTCCACCTCCTCGGCCGGTGCCTCGAGGAATGTGAGTATTACTATGACTAGGAGGAGTGGACTCATTCAGGCTAACATATTCTTCCTGACACAGCCAAGTTTCAATTAGACAAAATATATCCATATGATAGCCAGATATTAAATCATTGACTAACACAGCTTTAGACAACAGAGATCTAATGTTTAAGAGTCCACATTTAATTATTTTATTTGGTTGTACCACTACACTGGTAGTTTTAATTTTTATTAAGTTTTTATGAGTAACTCCTCTTCTATTTGAATTTGAATTAATTAATTGAAGTGGTCGGGGGAAAGACATAGTCTCTATGGGATTTTTTACGGGGTTTTGGGTGAGTAACCGCTCTAATGGAAGCGCAGAGAAGCGTGTAGGACTGCACCTCTGCTTCCTGGTCTGAACTCTGTATTGTCACGGTGTGAGGGGGACCATTTACCCTGTTCATTATTTTAAACTGCATTAGCGAGCAAGGCCAACAGCATAAAAGTACAGCAATAACTTTGGAATACCCAGTGGTCTACCAGCCTTTGTAGTCTGTGTAAATTAAGTCTTGCGTGCTTGCCTTCCTGAGAAATCTGTTACAAAGCTGATCAAATAGTTTGAAATATTTAAGTGGAATTCTAGCTGGGAGTTCCTGGAGAATATAATTGAACTTGGGTGCATGGGTCATTTTCAAAACATTGGCTTTTTCCCTCACTGATAAGAAAAGAGGGGCCATCTTTGAATATCTGCTTCAGATTGATTCTACAAAGGTGCAGTGTTGGTATTTGATGCCATTGCTAGGCCAGGAAAGGTTTCCTCTCTGGAACATGGTCCTAAGGCAGTGTGAGTTTAATTGGAGGGTTTCTGATTTCAGCCAGTTAACTTTGTAACCTGACCGGTGAGAAAATGTGTTTATAATTTTAAAAAGAGTAGGGAGGGAGTGCTCAGGCTCAGAGAAAAACATAAGGATATCATCTGCGTACAGCAAAAGCTTGTGAATTGATTGGCCAATTCATATCCCTGGAATTGACAGTTCCAATCGGATGGCTGTCGCCAGAGGTTTCAGGGCCAGCGCCAAGAGACCTTGGGAAATTCTGTTGCCCTGCCTGGTTTCCCTACCTAAGTCAAACCAGGGTAAAACCAGACCATTAGTTCACATTGCAGCTTTGGGGTGGGTATACAGGAGTTGTATCCAGGTGACGAATTTATTGCTAAAACCAAATGACTCCAGGGTGAGAAATAAATAGAAAAAAATATTAAATGCCTTTCCTGCGTTCAAAGAGACAGCAGCAGGGGAGGTATCATTATAGGTGGCCCACATAATAACAGTCTGATATTTTCAGCGTAGCCTGAATATCCTGTATTATTATCATACATAGCACACAAAGACATGTAAAGCCTGACATCCATCTATCAGGTAGCATTGGCATTAGTGAGAGAGAAATTGAACCTCAAAGACATTAAGACACCGCTCTTTGTATCATGCCTTCCAGTTCAGCAAATGTAGTATAATAGAAAGAACATTAATAGAAATACATCTAACTGATGATTGGATAATAGTTGATAAGCGGAGCCTGAGTGTGATGATGAAACAGGAAACATTTACAAAATGTCCCTCTGTGCTTCCCAGTTTCTGAACCTGCTGACCTGTAGTAACCTTGAGGGATGTCACGTCTCAGTGATGTCACTGTCTGCTCGAGTGTGTTTGTGTATTGTCATGATAACTGCTGACCTTCCATGGCTGATCAATGTGAAGCTTTAAATTCAGTTTTTGTGGTGGAATTTCCCTTAAAAACTGCTTCACATTCCAGAGAGAGGGGGATGTGTGTGTGTTGACACACTGCTAACCACAGACACACAGACACACACAGTAACACACAGCCAGATGTTGTTACCTGAGAAAGTGGAACCAATCTGTGTGTGTTTGTGGGGGAGGGGAAGTTAAACAGGGGGGCGTTCTTCCTGTCTGCCCCCAACACACAGACAGACACACACACAAGACACTCACTTTATTTACAGTTCAGTGTGTGTGTGTGTGTGGAAGAGGAAGACGTTCATCTTCAGTTGGTTAATGAATCTTCTGACAGATGAAAAAGTTTCTGTTTAAACTGTTTAAAGAAAGTGATCGTGAATCACAGCTTTACTCACTCTGCACACATTATATTAGTTTATACATGTTTATATATATATATATATATATATATATATATATATATATATACACATATGTGTCAGCCTTCCTTATCCAGTAACAACTGTTTTGAACAGGAACATCTGTTGAAGTCAGACATATTTAAAGGAGGTTTACATTGAAAATGTAACATATGCAGAAAGTGGCTACACCAGTCTGAGAGCAATGCCTAAGTGGTGCGTAGGTACCACAGAGCTCTGCTCCACAAACATAAAAAAAGACCAGTCTTCCATTTAAATTTTTTATGCAAGGTGTGCACGGCCCTTTTACATGGAAATGGGTCATAAAGTTTTTTTAAATGAACTGTCGACTGTAGTCTATAGATGTTAACTTACCCATATTAAACTCTGTGCTCTGTTCAAATACTGAAGAAACAATCCTACAATCCCAAAACGAAAGCTCACCATCTTGTTTAGCCTGTGACCCTACGGCGTGCGTGCTGCAGCTGTAGGCTAAGATATGTGTTCAATGTAGCCAATGCTGAAGGAAATTCTTTGTGTTTACCTACGAACAGATAGGCTAGCATAATATGTATTTATTTATTTTTTAAACCGGACACTTGAACCTTCCAGGATACGAGGACAGGCACTGTTTTTCAGAAACCATGATATATATAAATGTTTATATATATAAACATGTATACATGTTTAGTTTTTTTCTCCAAAATGTACAATCCATTCACAACGAGACGGATGAACTGGAGGCTGATGCCGCATGTGAGAAACATGCCTGCAGGCTTTTACTGAGACGCAGGTCGCAGCGAGGATCTACCGTGGTCGAATGGACCAGTCATAACAAACACAATATGCTTCTACTTTGATGAGAGATATTGGCTGGGATATGGCCATCAGTCAGGAATGTGTTCAGGAATCAGGAAGGCCACTGCTCCACACCATTGCCACGCCGTCCTCCACCATCTCTTCCAGATGTCACTTGATTGGATCTTCTACTGTGATACAAGGGGTTTAGGGTGGAGCAGGATCAAAGGGTTTAAGGTGGATCAGGATCAGGGGGTTTAGGGTGGAGCAGGATCAAAGGGTTTAAGGTGGATCAGGATCAAGGGGTTTAAGGTGGAACAGGATCAAGGGGTTTAAGGTGGAACAGGATCAAGGGGTTTAGGGTGGAGCAGGATCAAAGGGTTTAAGGTGGATCAGGATCAGGGGGTTTAGGGTGGAGCAGGATCAAAGGGTTTAAGGTGGATCAGGATCAAGGGGTTTAAGGTGGAACAGGATCAAGGGGTTTAGGGTGGAGCAGGATCAGGGGTTTTAGGGTGGAGCAAGATCAAGGGGTTTAAGGTGGAGCGGGATCAGGGGGTTTAGGGTGGAGCAGGATCAAAGGGTTTAAGGTGGAGCAGGATCAGGGGGTTTAGGGTGCGGCAAGATCAAGGGGTTTAAGGTGGATCAGGATCAGGGGGTTTAAGGTGGATCAGGATCAGGGGGTTTAAGGTGGACCAGGATCAAGGGGTTTAGGGTGGAACAGGATCAGGGGGTTTAGGGTGGAGCAAGATCAAGGGGTTTAAGGTGGAGCAGGATCAGGGGGTTTAAGGTGGATCAGGATCAAGGGGTTTAAGGTGGAGCAGGATCAGGGGGTTTACGGTGGAGCAGGATCAAAGGGTTTAAGGTGGATCAGGATCAAGGGGTTCAAGGTGGAACAGGATCAGGGGGTTTAGGGTGGAGCGGGATCAGGGGGTTTAGGGTGGAGCAAGATCAAGGGGTTTAAGGTGGAGCAGGGTCAGGGGGTTTAAGGTGGAGCAGGATCAGGGGGTTTAAGCTGGAGATCTCCATAGTGAAGCATAGACATAAACGATCAATACAAACTTCATTGTGATAGAAACCAACTTTATGCTGTTTAACATTAGACTGCTGCCACATTGTCAGTTTTTTCTCAGTTAATGATCAGTGACATTGAACCGCAGTTAAAACACTGATGTTTTCTGTCTCATTTAGAGCTGAATCTATTTGTCAATTAATCAATTATTTGATTGACAGAAGATTAATTAATTTGTCATCTGTTAACTATTTTGATAATCAATGAATGATTTACATCATCAGATCTGATCAAATGGTATTGATCAGACTCACTCACATGAAATATTTAAATCAGCTTCAGTTATTCGATATTGATTGTATAAGTATCTCTCTGATGGATCTGTGTATTGATAAATGTATGTATTGATTGATTTATTGATTAATGTGTTCACAGCCTGTGTGTTGCGATATAACGGATTCTCTCTGGTCTACGTCCTCCTGCTGCTGCTGCTGCCACTGCTGCCCGAACCTTCCACCTCCTCCACCTCAGGTACCAATACTCATCAATACTCATCAATACTTATCAAGCCTGAACAGAATCATTTCGTAACCTGGTCTCTCTCAGTAACCTGGTCTCTCTAAGTCACCTGATCTCTCAGTAACCTGGTTACTCTCCCACACGCAGGTAGACCTGGTCCTCCACATGTAGGTAAACCTGGTCATTGCATTCAACAGGTCTACCTGCGTGTGGGGGACCAGGTCTACCTGCGTGTGGGGGACCAGGTTTACCTGCGTGTGGGGGACCAAGTTTACCTTTTGAATGCAGTGAATGTTTTAGGAGTTTGATGATATTTTTCCATCTGAGATTAAAAGTCTCAGCACTGAAAATGAAGTAAATAAAAACAAGTGATTTTCCTTGTGGAGACCTGAACTTTTAAAGTTTAAAGTATAAACACTATACTTTAAATGTACTTCATTTTGTGTTGTTTCAGGGTTTTTCTGCAGTGAAACAAAGTTTAAACAGAAGTTGACAACATGTTTAAGTGATGACATCATCATAATAACATGTTATTAGTATTGATGTCATACCTGCTGTGGGCTGTGTTGAACGCCCAGTGATGTCGTCAACACCAGGAAATAGACCAGACCCAACCTGTGTGTGTGTGTGTGTGTGTGTGTGTGTGTGTGTGTGTGTGTGAGTGTGGAGGCATAATCTCTCTGCCTGAGGCTCACTCACACACACACACACACACACACACACACATGCAGGTGATGACAGGAAGTGAGATGTTTCCTGAAGGATCTTCCTGAGGAAACAAAGAGAATGGGGGGATGGAGGGGAGGGGGACTCGCTGTGTGACATCACTTCCTGTGCGCTCCTGTCTGTTCAAGAGTCAAGTAAAGTCCATGTTATTTGTTTAGCCCCAAATCATAACAAAAGTTATATCAAGACACTTTTCACACAGAGCAGGTCCAGACCGACTCTTTAAATACTATTTAGAGACCTAACAGTTCCACCATGAGCAGCACAAATGTGGAGGAAACCAAACAATCACTGTGGTTACACATGTTTATATAAGTATGATGTCAAGTGAAGTACAGTAAAGTGAAGTGAAGTACAGTAAAGTACAGTAAAGCGAAGAGAAGTACACATAAGCGAAGTGAAGTACACTAAAGTGAAGTGCTGTTTTTCATTTTTTCTGCTGATGTCTCTGCTGTCTCCGGATCTCATTTTTATATTTTAGTTTCATAACTACAGACAAAACTACCAAAATAAGAGTGTTGCTGTTGCACCTCTTTTCCTTCACTGTGATATAATCATGCAGGTGTGACTGACATCAGGTCAATCACCTGATCTGTTGCCATGCATCACTGAGGAACAGCTCTGTTTAACTTTGTCCACATCAACGTCACTTCCTGGCTCTGCCTGTTTTTTCAAATTAAAGTCCTGTTAAAACACTGTTGCTTTTGACTCCTAGGTAACACGTGTCGCTGTGTGACGGCGGTGTGTGTCTCCAGCTTCCTCTTCCTGTTACTGCAGTCCTTCTTCCAGCTGACCACTGCAGCACTGCAGCCAGAGTACAACTGTAAGATACGTCTGTCTATCTGTTTACCTATCTGTCTACCTGTCTGTCTGTCTGTTCACCTGTCTCTCTGTATATTGGTGTGGTACCTGTCTGTCTCTCTGTGTATTGATGACCTGTCTGTCTGCAGGCACGTCGTGGCAGAAAGCTCTCGGTCAACTCGGCCTGGTGAGGTAAGAATGACATCATATGTCCACCTGTTTATTGTCAGACAGACAGACAGACAGACTGACAGGCAGACAGACAGGTGGGGTGAGGGAAAGTCGAATCATAATCATATTAAGAATGATAATGATAATGATCATATAATGATAATAGGAGTGAGGGACACACTGTGTAATAGTTAGCAGACAGTAGAGTTCAGGCTGGACTCTACTGTCTTTTCTATTGTGTGAATGTTTGAGGCTCAATATGTGTGTGTTGAACAGCTCCCTACTAACACACACACACACAGCTGTTTCTGTTCCCAGTTAAAACTTTACTGACTCACATCAAAGACAGACTGCACACATGTGGTTTCACTGTGTGTGTGTGTGTTGCTGACTCAGTTCCTGTTAAAGTCAAACATCAGTTTATAATTTCATAATTGGAGAAGAAGGCGTGTTTGTTTTTCATGAAGAGTTCTACTGAACGTTTTAAAGTGCAATAGATCCTTTAGTGTCTCCAGCAGTGTGAAGTCCTCAAGTGATGTCACTTGAGTCAGCTGCTCGTCTCTGCTGCAGGCTCCAGGCTACATTAGCTGCTATTTGCATAACACACAACAACCTCATGCACAACTGGCTGAGGACGAGGTGCATTGTGGGTAATGTAGGTGCCAGGTTATGAGGAGGAAGAAGAACGTGTGGAATAAATAAGAGGATATCTCTGGTTCGGCTGCTTGGACTTGACCTGATCCTTTTTATTTAAAGTGGCAGAGTTAGAGATGATAAATCTACGGAAGACTTCTTTTAAGGTTTTTAAAGTCTGAGTCTGTGGCTCAAGTATCTTTTATCAAGTGTATCTGAGTTATTTTTATCTTTTCTGGAACATGTCTTACATGTTACTGGAGCCGTTTCTGAATTTTTTCAGGATCTTTTCTCATTGATCACAACAGATTTTCTTCCCTTAATAAAATTGTTTGGATTCAGAAACTTTCTGACATCTGAAATCAACGACATTGAAAATACAAACATGTAGACATACTAATCACACTTGTTCTTCTTTTCTGCTGATGCCGCTGTGTCCACCCCAGTTTCTGCTTAAAAGGGTCTCATAACAACCAGGAAGTACAGACAAAACTACCAAAATAAGAGCCATGTTGTTGTAGAAATCTGTCGCTTCAGAGCCAACAAGGAGCCACAACGACCTGGGTGACATCTGATCCTCCGAGAGAGTGTGTGTGTGTGTTACTCTGTGTGTGTGTGTGTGTGTGTGTGTGTGTGTGTCAGTAGTAGGAGGTTCAGACAGTAGTCTTTCTGTCTGGACTACACGGCTCTGCAAACACCTACACACACCAATAAACAAGCTGTAACACACACACACACACAGAAGTTCAACACATTTCTTTGTTCTAAACATTTGAGACAAAACTCACAGACTCCATTTATTTCTTTTCTTCATCCATTTTTTTACACCATCAGTTAATACATTTTCAATGATTTGTTTTTGTATTTTTCTTGTCATATTGTCATTTTGTTTGATTTCTTTTTATTTTTATATGCTTTTAATAATAATAATAATAAACTTTATATATTACCTCTTATGACATAAAATGCTGCTCAAAGTGCTTTACAAGAAAATAAGAGAATAGAATAGGAAAACACTAGTAATAAACATTACAATAAAGTACATTTAAGTGTCTTTACGACAAATGATGTATTCTTCATTTCTTTTATTCATTTTCAATGATTTATATTTCAGTTTTTTTTCCTTTTTAGTAAATGTATTTATTTATTTATTCTATTATTATTATTATTATTATTATTATTGTGAATTATTTTTATATTTATAAGCTGAAAATTAATACAATTAATAGATTTTCTCTCTGATGCTGAAAGTGAAACATGTTACAACATAACACACAGCAACATCTGTCTGTCTGTGTCAGTCTGACAGGAAGTGATGCAGGCTCGACAGTGAGACAGGTGTTTCCAGATGTTGGCGTGCTGGTCGTCGGTTTGCTGACCTGGAGGCTGATCGTGAGACTGAACACTGACACACACACGCA
The DNA here is from genome assembly GCA_031216445.1 of Lateolabrax maculatus. NCBI lineage: Eukaryota > Metazoa > Chordata > Actinopteri > Acropomatiformes > Lateolabracidae > Lateolabrax > Lateolabrax maculatus. The sequence continues at coordinate 100,659 of CM062210.1, forward strand.
GGTAACAGCACACACACACATTAATGAAGCAGGTGGAACCTCGTTATGTCGTCTCCTCTTGTTTCTTAACAAGGTTTCCTGTCTATTAGTGTGTAACTCAGTAAGCTATTTATTAAGTGTAACCTTGTTATGTGAATGCATCAGGGCACACACACACACACACACACACACACACACTTACTCAGGGTATAATAATTCGATTTCAGGTTCAGTCAGTTTATTAGTCGTCCTGTCAGAGTCTGTTTGTTAACATGAATCCAGATCAGCAGACAGGAGCAGTGATGGACACCAGTCCCCCTCCTCTTCATCACCCTTCATCACTCTAACAAACTGGTTTGTCCAGCTAGAGATAACCTCATTGTCTTTGTGTGCCTCAGCTTCATTCAGACATGAAGAACATTTACAGAAAGTGACTCAATGAGACAGAAAGAGTGAGAATGAAGAAGAGTTCCCACTGTCTTGATATGAATGAAGAAGAGTTCAGACAAACTTTAAATGACAGGACGTAAAGGTGGGACTCTGGTTTGATTCCTGACAGAAAGTTGAGACTGTTGGTCAGATTCTTACTGTGGATGTTGGAGTGTTTTCAACCTCTTGTGAAAAATCTTAAGTTCAAACTGGCTCTTCCACAGTTCTACAGTTTATTCCACTGATGTTATTTCCTTTGACTGAGATAATAAATGTATCAGAGTGATGTGAAAAGGTGGTTGATATTTCACCTGCTGCAGTCTGAATGTTAATCTGAGATTTTTTCAGGTCAGGAACAGAAACGTTTCGGCTCCGACAGTCAGACTGAAGTCAGGACCTTTATAAAAAATGGAAAGCACTTCCTCAGACATGAGACCGATGTGTTCACTGACCATCAAATTCACATAGAGAACAGCAGCATGTCTGACAGCAGCAATACAACTGTGTGTTTCAGCCTCAGCAGGAGGAGCAACAGGAGGAGCAGCAGATGTTTGAGGAGGACTCTGTGCTCGAAGAGGAGGAGGACGAGGAGGAAGAGGAGGAGGAGGAAGGCAGCAGAAACAGGGTTCTGGTTGAACTGGAGTTACTGGTTTCTAAAACCAGGCAGATGGTCGGAAACATGACTACGACTGGAGGGAAAGTCCTGCTGACGGCTTTACTGGGACTCACAGGTAAGAAAACTGACAGGTAAGGTACTTGTTGATCTCACCTCCTTCTGATCCTCACTGGTGAACAAGACCCTGAGACCCTGAAACCCTGAGGTGAGGTTTCCCAGGTCGATCTTGAGGCTTAAACCGTTCCGGATGAGACCAGAAGCTTGAATGGTGGCTCACCTCTATCCGTGTGTGATTGAATGAAAGGAACACTGTAAAGAAGTTGGGTTCTACTGGACCATAATCAGGTAGACCTGAAGGAGAGGAGCTACTTGTTGAAAAGAAAGTAATCTCTCTCTCTGTCCGTCTCTCTTCCTCTCCTCCTCTCACCCTCTCCAGGTATCATCTTCCCCTCTCTCTCCTCCCTTCTTTACCTCCTCTGTTTCCAGGTGTTGTGTACCTGGTGGGCCTGGTCTGGTCAGGTCCCACCCTTTGTCTTCAGGTGCGTGTCTGTGATGTCACTGCTCTACTCCTCCTCCCACTTCCTGCTTGTCTACTGCTACCAGCTGCCATCACTGCAGGAGGCATGGCCTCCAAACTGCACCTCCGCCAGGTAACACTCCTCCATCATTTGACACACCTCCACCAGGTAACATACCTCCATCATTTGACACTCCTCCACCACGTAACACACCTCCATCATTTAACACTCCTCTACCAGGTAACACTCCTCCACCACGTAACATACCTCCATCATTTAACACTCCTCCACCAGGTAACACTCCTCCATCATTTGACACACCTCCACCAGGTAACACTCCTCCACCACGTAACATACCTCCATCATTTAACACACCTCCACCAGGTAACATACCTCCACCAGGTAACACTCCTCCACCAGGTAACATACCTCCACCAGGTAACACTCCTCCACCAGGTAACACACCTCCATCATTTAACACACCTCCATCAATTAAGAAATTAAAGCAGGTAACACTCCTCTGTCATATAGCAATACACACAAATACAGATATAAGGGTAGGATGAGGTAGAGAAGGAAAGGAGGATAGACGTAGAGAAAGGAGTAAACAGTCATCAGTGGGAGGAGGAGGAGGTTTTATAATTACAGGATGATCTAAACTCAAGACTCTTTTCATAACATGTTGCTGTGAACTTCAGTTACTGTCTGACTTGAGTAAACAGATCTGAGGGCAGTTATCAATGTGGTTATGCTGCCCTCTGCTGGTTCTCTGACTGTATCTCAGTCAGTCTCTGCTGCAGTCACAGTGGTATTGATCACTGATCACTGATACTGAAGGTGGACTTTTGGTGGGGAACTGATGACATCATACACAAGTGTGTACTTTATAGACTTGGAGTAGGACCCCTTCTTGTATGTTAGACATGTGGTAATCTCGATGGACTGTGTTGCACCCTGGAGGCTTGATTGATTGATTGATTTCTCTGCAGTGTGTTCGGCCTGGTCTCTGTGGTCTCGGTGGACTGTGCTGTCCCCTGGAGGCTTCAGGTGAACTCTGAGCTCAGCTGGTTTCACTACAGCAGTCCTCTGATGCTGCTGCTGCTCTACAACACTGTGGCCAGCTTGTGGAGGAACCAGGTGATGTCACTCAACATGATGACATCACAAACATGATGACACCATTAACCATGTTACCATTTGCACAGCAAACAACAATTAAAATGTTGGTATCATTTAATCTAGTTATGCTGTCACAATATACCTTTACTTTACGTGATGTCACTGCATGATGTCATGATATAATGGTCATGAAGAGAAGGAAACTAGGAGGTAGCGAAGGAGTCGAGGAAGAAGAAGAAAAATTCGGGAGTGAGGGAAACACGGAGGAAGATAAGGAAATGAGGAGTGAGAGAAAAGAAATAAGGAGGGATAGAAGTAAATTAGAAGGGAGAGAAGGAAACTAGGAAGGAGAGAAGGAAATTAAGGAGCACAGGAAACAAGGAGGATGAGAAGGAAATGAGGCGGGAGAGAAGGAAACTAGAAGGGAGAGAACGATACACATCATAGCGCACAACAGTTATGATGTCATGACTTTCTGATCAGATAATGTTTTCCTGATGAATCGACTTCCTCAGTTCCTTTTGGCTGACGGTCACATGTCACATGTTTCTGCAGCTGATCAACGGCGATGAGGGGTGGGGCGCACAGAGTGCGGAGTCAGCGGTCAACGGGAGCTGTGACATCATCACCGCCACCAGCAACCTGAGTGAGGAGGTCAGCAGTGACATCACAGCAGAGAGGCGGAGAGAGCTGTGGAGGAGGTCTCATGACCGACCCGAGTGCAGAGACGTATGGAAACACTAAATATTATTATTACATATTTTCATTGATTTTTTTTCTTTTAATTTAATTAATAATCAAATTTCAGTGAATTTGTTGATGCCCTAGTTTTAGACCAGTTTAGCTTTTTAACATGACGGTTGTCAGTAAACTGTCTGTCTCTGTGTCTGTCTCCAGGCGCTGGTGTCATCGGCCAATAATAGTCCCTCTGACTCTTTTGCACCGCCCACCCAGAGCGCAGCCCTGGGATTGGATGATTACTCCACGCCTCACTACTCTCTCAGCCAATCAGGTGAGGTTGGGGTTTGTTTTGTTACAATGACAGTTTTTTTAGATGACTACTGAACTTTTCTTAGACTCTGGAAACTTGTCTGACCGCCTGAGGTTCTCTACAACTATTGCAGATTTTGAGTTTTTATGTCAATTCAAACCATGGTTTCTGCAGTGCAAACAATACATAATAAAAAATGTATAATACAAACTAAACACTAATCAACTATCAAACAGCTACCAGCTGGTTTGTACTGCATTTAAGTAACTCAGAATATTACAACAGATTAAAAGGACATGCAAATGAATACAAATAAACACAACATGCTTGCATTCCCAGGGACACATGGCAGGGGGGTTAAATGAAAAGCAGAGAGATCTTCAGTTCTGAGTGAGGGCCTTATAAAGTGCACACCTGTCTGAAATTGCCTATCAAGCAGGGGATGATTGGGTTCAGTGAGTATTCTGTCATCAGGGGCCACTAGTAAACGGCATGAAAAAATTCACAACAGCCGCCCCCACAGGAACCCAACTGCTCTGACTGGGAACAGAATTCCTTAAATGCTGTCAGGATGGCAGTAAAGGTAACGGCCAACTGGTCTGCTGTAGGTCCGGTCCTGAATCAAGAAATCCCCTGATCTGACATGTCTGTCCGGACTGACATGGACCATTATTATCTTGGTTGCAAAGGTTGCACAACAGGGGCTGCTTGTGGTACCAAAGGGTAGTACTTGCTGTGCCTTGTCAGGCACACAGAATGAGACAGGCAAACAGAGACAGACAGTTGACCTGACCTGTGAAGCTCTGTCTTAAGTTACCTTTAACCTACATGAGGGAAGTTTAACATACAAGAAGGAAAATTCCTTCACACTTGCCACTCATAAACATCAGGTGCTAATTCCCTCTTCATGTTTCGCCAAAGGAATCTGAGCAGGGGCCGGTCTTCAGGTAGCAGTTGGACCTGGTGGAACATGCCCTTGATATTGCTGCTTACCGCAGTGATAACGAAGCAGGACCCCAATAAGGGAAGGGCTCAGGATTGAATCAGGAAGTAGCTGGTCATTCAGGCACAGGGGACAGGTCAGTAAACTAGAAAAGTGCTATATAAATGCAGTCCATTTACCATGATGTGGCAGATACCAGGATTCTACTGAGCTATTAACTGTTTCAGGAAGAATTTATTGACATTGCCAGCTTTCTCCAGCTTTAGTATTTCCTGATTGTAAACAGCTGTCTTCTCCTGATCTTTGAGGATACTCCGTTTTGTATTCCTTAGGTTGGGCATGGTAGCATTCATCGGATCCTTCAGTTTGGGAGCATCATGAAGCTGGAGAAGGGGAGTTGCATAGCGCTCAATTCCATCAATAGACACCCTTCCAACATCTTAATGGGCTTTTTGTCTTGTGACTAGTTTCTTACTGCAGAAGGGTAGTACATCCAGTTTCCATAGCTTTTCAGCATGACTAAGCAAGGAACAAGGACATTGGTGTGTGGAGTGTGCACAGCAATATAACTTCTCTGAGAGATTCTTCTCACAGGCTCTATGGGCGAGAAAAGACAAGAATTGTCAGAGCCAATCAAGAAAAAAGGTTAGATTTTCCTGAAAGGCTGAAGGGGGATATCTCTCAGATATGGGTATCCCCTTTGCAGTAAAAGCCTGCAGAATGTGGTATCCGACTGTGGTATCTGACTGAGATCTCCAACTGAAGGTGGTGGGTGAGATCAGAACGAATGGTTTGGAGAGCAAGTACCTCCTTTTCTCCCTCAGGGGAAGTTGTTGGACAGCAGCAGACTGGATCATGGATTAAACAGAGCCATCATCCAGTATGGTATATGTACTTAGTGAAACGTTATCATTCCAGAGAAGTACTGGGACAAGAAGTACACGATTAGAAGGGTTGGAGCGCGAACTACACTTTGCTGTATGAGCATGAAGGTTCAGGACACGGTTCTTGCTTAACCACAGGATGTAAGACCTGAAGAAGGAGCTCATCACAGTCAGGACAGGGTTTCGTTAGTGCACAATGAGAGTTAAGACTGCACCTCCAGTATCTGTTGTTCTTAACACTCTGAAGACTCTGTACATGTAAAGGTCCTGGGCGGAGGGCAGGTTGGCATCTGTGATTTTCTCTGCAATCCTGACTGTCCGTTGCAGTTCTGTTTGGAGGCCGATCCAAACCAGACAGATTTGATACTTCCAGAGCTGGAACAGGAAGTACATCCTCTGTTGGGCCTTTTTAATGTGTCTATGTTGGACACCCACTTTAGGTCCTGGGAGCTTGGGTTCGAGCAGTTGGGGGGGGTGTGAAAGTGGGCTTATCAAGAACAATGAGCAGGGAGTCTGGATGTTTGTGCTCCATGTTTATTATCTGGTCAGCCAGATGTTATAGCGCCTCACTAAGGCCCTGTTCGGACCTGCATTAACATCTGTCCTGGGTGATCCGATCACAAGTGGACAGCTCTCAGTTCAGGTGTAATTGCACTCAAAATGGTTTAAGGACGCATTGAGATTAGAACCCTCAGACCACATTTGGAGGTGGTCTGGACAGCATGTGTCCACATTCTTTCAGGTCAGCTGATGTCCTCTGCATAAGCAGAATTTAGTCTTGTCACAAAGTGCTCATATAAACAGATTTTACCGCCGTAACATCACTGTATTACATGACTGCTGAAAAGACAAAGGAAACAAAACTAACATTAACTAAATTAGATGGTTTACTATCAATGAAGAGGGTTTCTAAGTCAGGGCTACAAGATTTCTTAAACACTGACATCTGTACACCAACCTATATTTATGTAGAAGCAGATTCCGCCTCCCTGATACGCAGCCCCCTCTAAAATTTTGGAAGCCCAGTAAGTCAAGTGTGCTGTCAGGACAGGATTTGTGGATCTGCAAAAGTCCGTGTTTGCTCTGTTGAGAAGCACCAGTTCAACCATCTCATTGGCCAGAAAGCGGACATTCGCCAGATGTATTAATGGGAGTGCAGTTCAAAATCCCAGCTGCCGCCGTTTAACAAGGACTTCGGCCTGAATGCCCCGTCTATGTCTCCGTTAAATCCAACAGACAGCTTCTGCTACTCCAACTTAAAGCTCTGTAAAACTTTCCGGTTCAATGAAAAACGGTGAAAAATGTTTAAAGGTTTAAAAGCCCCCCCTGCTGAATCTGATCAGAGAGGGAGAGCTGGAAGCAAAATAAACAAAAACGTCTGGTACTTTTTTGTACCAGAGAGCGCTATACTGAGGTTGCCATCTGCGGTGCCATCTTGAGATGTCCTCTTAAAAGGACACTGTAACACACTGACAATTTCCTCATATTTGAACTGTAATAAAAACTCTACATTCTCTTCAGTAGATTAAAACAATACCAGGAGTCTGCAAATGCAAAACTCCAGCCACAATCACACTGACCAAAGTAAGCCTCTGACATGGCAGCACATCCCCGGCAATGGCTTTCACAAGTTCACCTGGAACTCTCAAACCGCAACTGAGTCTGTTTCTCTTTGCCGTTGTTTTTTCATGTACAAACGTTAGCTAGCTGACATGTATTAGCTAACGTTAGTGCTTGTGCCAGCAAACCTCTGCCAAATCAGCATAACATAAATTAAAATTTAACTTGAACCTTTACCAGTTCTATGTGAAAAAACAACAGCAGAGAGAAACATACTGGACATACCTGTGGTGTGGGAGCTCCAGGTGAACTTCTGTTGTTGTAGGTGTCTGATCCCGGAGGCTTCGGGGGCTACCTCGTGTTCAGGAAGAGCGATGATCTCTCCTCAAACCCTCCTCTCCGTGACCCCTGTAAATCTGATATTTAGTTTTTCTGAAGGTGAAGTGAAGCTTCTGACTGCATCCCTCAGAAACAGTCTGTTAGTGAGGGGAGATGATGTCACAGTGCAGTCAGGTACCATGTGAACTTCTGGTTTGACCCTTCTTTTCTGGTCTACTGTGTTTGATGTTGCAGACACGTTGGAGACGTGTGTTTTTGAAGGAGACGCATGGGAGGAGGAGGAGGAGGTGAGGAGGAGGCGTGAAGAGGGAGTCAGCGCTGCCTCAGTGGCCTTCAGCTTCCTCCTCAAACAGAGTTACATCTGCGCTCTGATCGCCATGATGGCCTGGTCCATCACATACGTGTCCTGGCTGACGTGTGTCCTGCTGCTCTGGTCGTGTATCCTCTGGATGATGCGAGAGCGTCGCCGGTACACCCTGATGTCATCGCCCTGGCTTGTTGCCTACGGCAACCTGCTGGTCATCCTGCAGTACGTCTACAGCTTCCCGTCTTTTCAGGAAGTCCCTGGACTGTTCCCGAGAAAAGATGATCCCTGCAGGGAGCTTGCTTCAAAGGTGCTACTACTACTACTACGACTGCTGTTCCCAAATCAGATAGAGTAAAGAAAAATAAATGGTACTACTGTCAAATCTGGTGCAAGCAGGGTTACGGAAACTCCGTAGGTGAGGCAGTCACGGGTCAAAAAACAGAGAAAACAGCAAAGATGTCCAGAGAGTTGCAGGTAAAGCTGTCACGGCAGATTGCAGGAAAAACAGGGGTAGGTCCCAAACGCAGAGAGGAGAGGAGGCTGGCAGGTATGGTTCAGGCAGTTTATTAAAACAAAGAAAAAAGGTACAACAAAAACCTATTGGAGGATGAAAAACTGAAAATCCAAAAATGTAACAAAGGTCACAGCAGGCAGATGAAAGAACAGGTGACAGGGGTCCAAATGACAAAACAACCAAAACACAATGAACAGACAAACTTAACTGGTATTTAAGCTGAGTGGCTGAGGGACTGAGCTGCATGTGAGGAGTGGGCAGAGTGAACCAGGTAAGTGCAGGGCTGATGAGAAGTGGGGGCAGGTGTGGAAATGGGTGGGGCAGTCAGGTGATGGGGAGAGGAGGGAAAGTCTGAGGACATCTGGTGGAGAGTATGAACATGGCATGTTTGGAGAACAAGGAAAAAGAGTGATGCAGAATGCTGGACCAGATCGTAACAAAAGCAGGCAAAAAACAGGGAACAAAGACAAGAAATACAACTTAAATACTACAAGAAAAACAACAAAAAATTAACATAACGATCCGGCAACTCAAAGGAGTGAAGACAAGGCTATATATACAAGCACTAATTGATTAATGGGAAATAGGTGACGGAGAAAATGGGCACAAAAAAGTCAGGAAGTGCAAACAACAATGGACACATGAAGCAAGAAATTTCAAAATAAAACAGTAAAAGACAAAACAGAGTGCAGCCAGGATGTAACAACTACAGCTACTACTACGACTACTTCTACTGATAATACAAGTATTCCTACAACTACTGTATCTAAGCAAAGATGATCCCTGCGGGGAGCTCACCTCCAAGGTACTGCTGGTAGTAGTACCAGTACTGCCCCTCCTACACTTGTACTATTACCACAACTGCTGTCATTATAAGTACCTAGAACTACCACTTGCTGTTGTTGTGTACCTGAATATCACGTTTGATTGTTCTTAAGCTGATAGTTGTTGTTGTTGCAGCTGTTGTGTCTGTTGAGCTTCTGGCTGCTGCTGCGTCAGGCGCTGACTGAGAAGACAGACAGACAGAAAGACAGACAGACAGACACACAGCTGTCTACCATTACTGTCCACATGGAAGGTAAGACACCTGTCTCACTGACCAGTCACCTGTCTATCTGATGATCACCTGTCTGATTCTGTTTTGTGTCCTCCAGAGGAGCAGAGGGTGGATGAGGAACTGCAGGAGAAGAAGAAGAAGGAGGAGGTGGTGTCCTACGAGGAGGTGCTGCTCCTGCAGAGAAGAGGAGGAGGAGTTAGGATGGAAGCTCTGGCTGCTGTGGTTACCAGGATGTTTGTTAAATACTGGATCTATGTCTGTGGAACGATGTTCTTCTTCGTTAGTTTCGAGGGGAAAATCGTCCTCTACAAAGTCATCTACATGGTCATGTTCCTGTGCTGCGTCGCCCTCTACCAGGTAATGCAAGTACTGTATGTACCCTTACAACATGTACTGTTAGTACTACTACTGTAGACTTTAGACCTGGCCTCTGTCTGGAGTCAGATTTAGTCAGTGTTGAATCTCAAGACTTGAACTCATCAGCTGTGATTGGATGTACTTTGAATCTTATCGTCCAATCCTGTTTGAATTGTGGCTACTCCTTGGTTTGGATCACCGATTGGTTGTTTGGAATGACGAGGCGTCAGATTATTCTGGTTCTGATGTGACCTGATTTACAGCATCGACCTGTTTGTCTGTCTCTACCTGTCTGTCTCTCTGTAGTTGAACTATGAGCGTTGGCGTGCCTTGCTCAGGGGTTTCTGGGTAGCAGTGGTGGTTTATTCAATGCTGGTTCTCATTCTGGTCTACACCTTCCAGTTTCCCTCGTCCCCCCACACCTGGAGCTACTACACTGGACTCAGCACTCACAGGTACACACAGGTACATAGCGGTACACAGATGTAAAGATACACACAGGTACACATACATATACATATAATTACATACAAGTACATATAATGTCTCTGTCTCTACTGTCTCTACTGTGTCCTTGTCTCTGCAGGTTGGAAGATGTTGGTTTGGAGAAGTTCTCAGTTCCTGTTCTCTTTACTAAGATCTTCATTCCTGCTGCATTCTTATTGGTACTCAAACACATTCCTGCAGAACATCACACAGTTCAGTCATGTTAAATGGGATGATTTTTTTCCTGTTTGTCTTCTTCTCTGAAGTCTTTGTTTCAGGAAAAGTTTACTCTTAATGTTGTTCTGCAGGTGTGTATCGTACACCTGCATTACTTCCACAAGCCTTTTCTGCAGCTGACCGACCTGAAGACTGTGGTGGACACACACAACAGCACCATCACTAGGTAACACACACACATCTACCTTCAGCACAGAGGTCAGAGGTCACAGAATAACATCTGACCTTTTGTCTAATCAGGGTCCACATATCCTGATTCTGTCTGTCCACTCAAAGCCCTCAGATGACTGGACAAACTTCCAGTCATCTCGAATATCAGGATAATCAGGATATTGACCTTTGAAAATCAAAAAACTAGTCCCCAGACCTCTGAACTAGTCCCCAGACTGTTGCATCTAGCCCCAAGACCTCTGCATCCAGTCCCCAGGTCGCTGCAACGAGTCCCCAGACCTCTGCAACCGGTCCCCAGGCCGCTGCAACGAGTCCCCAGACCTCTGCAACCAGTCCCCAGGCCGCTGCAACCGGTCCCCAGGCCGCTGCAACCGGTCCCCAGGCCGCTGCAACGAGTCCCCAGACCTCTGCAACGAGTCCCCAGACCTCTGCAACCAGTCCCCAGACCTCTGCAACTAGTCCCGAGACCTTTGTACTCAGACCTTTGTACCCACCTGTCTCTCACTCTGCAGGTTGGTCCACTCTGATGGCAGCCTGTTCGACATATCGGTGGGTGGAGCACCTCAGCTCCTCCTGCAAGAGGAGAGGAGAGTAGGTCAAAGTGAAAAAGAAGAAGAGACAGAGGAGAAGTGGATAAAGGAGGATGAAGAGGAGGAGGTGGAGGGGGAGTTTCCCTGTGTGTTTGATAGAGAAACCCTATCTGACCATTTAACAGGTAAACAAACTGCATCAACATCACAACTGTGACAGAATAGTTTCAAACAGGAAGTAGACTCCTGGTCTCTCCTCCTCAGTGCTTGTCTCCTGGAGGTTGGTAGTGGACCGTCTCTCTGTTTTGTTCCTGCACCTCCTCCTGTCCCTCCAGCGCCTTCAGCACCTCCTCTGGTGGTTCTTGGAGCTACACATTGTGAAGATTGTCTCCTCCTACATCATCTGGGTCTCTGTGAAGGAGGTCAGAGTCTTGTCTCTGTCTGTCTGTCTGTCTGTCAACCTGTCTGTCTGTCTCTCTGCAGGTGTGTGTGTTGAACCTGTCTCTCTTTGACCTGTCTGTCTCTCTGCAGGTGTGTGTGTGTTGAACCCGTCTCTCTATGATCTGTCTGGCTCTCTGCAGGTGTGTGTGTTGAACCCGTCTCTCTTTGACCTGTCTGTCTCTCTGTAGGTGTGTGTGTTGAACCAGTCTCTCTTTGACCTGTCTGTCTCTCTGTAGGTGTGTGTGTTGAACCAGTCTCTCTTTGACCTGTCTGTCTCTCTGCAGGTGTGTGTTGAACCCGTTTCTCTATGACCTGTCTGTCTCTCTGTAGGTGTGTGTGTTGAACCCGTCTCTCTTTGACCTGTCTGTCTCTCTGTAGGTGTGTGTGTTGAACCAGTCTCTCTTTGACCTGTCTGTCTCTCTGTAGGTGTGTGTGTTGAACCAGTCTCTCTTTGACCTGTCTGTCTCTCTGCAGGTGTGTGTGTTGAACCCGTCTCTCTATGATCTGTCTGTCTCTCTGCAGGTGTGTGTGTTTAACCTGCTGTTCGTGCTGTATGTGGGCGTGGCTCTGCCATGCAGGGCGTGGCGCCCCCTGCTGTCAGGAATCTGTACAGTTTGGACATGCGTGGTGACCGTTTGTAAGATGTTGTACCAACTCAACTTCGTCCAGCCAGTCAGCTACTCCTCAAACTGCACCATGGTAACCATGGCAACACAGTCTGCCTGCCTCTCTGTCTGTTTCTCTGCCTGCCTGCCTGCCTGTCTGTCTGCCTCTCTGTCTCTCTGCCTGTCTGCCCGTCCGTCTGTCTGTGTGCCTACTTGCTTGTCTGCCTGCCTGTCTGCCTGGATGTCCGTCCGTTTCTGCCTGTCTGCCTGTCTGTATATGTCTGCCTGTTTGTCTGTGTGCCTGCCTGTCTGCCTGTCCATCTGTCTGTCTGTATGTCTGCCTGTCTGTCTGCCTGCCTGCCTGCCTGTATGTCTGCCTGCCTGTCTGCCTGTCCGTGTGTTTCTCTGTTTGCCTGTCTGTCTGTCTGTCTGTGTGCTTGCCTGTCTGTGTGCCTGCCTGCCTGCCTGCCTGCCTGTTTGTCTGTCTGTCTGTCTGTCTGTCTGCCTGTCTGCCCGTCCGTCCGTCTGTGTGCCTACTTGCCTGTCTGCCTGCCTGCCTGTCCGTCCGTTTCTGCCTGTCTGCCTGTCTGTCTGTCTTTGTGCCTGCCTGTCTGTCTGCCAGTCTGTCTGTCTGTGTGTGTGCCTGCCTGTCTAACTGTCTGCCTGTCTGTCTGTCTGTCTGCCTGCCTGCCTGCCTGCCTGCCTGTTTGTCTGTCTGTCTGTCTGTCTGTCTGCCTGTCTGCCCGTCCGTCCGTCTGTGTGCCTACTTGCCTGTCTGCCTGCCTGCCTGTCCGTCCGTTTCTGCCTGTCTGCCTGTCTGTCTGTCTTTGTGCCTGCCTGTCTGTCTGCCAGTCTGTCTGTCTGTGTGTGTGCCTGCCTGTCTAACTGTCTGCCTGTCTGTCTGTCTGTCTGTCTGCCTGTCTACCTGCCTGTCTGTATGTCTGCCTGTTTGTCTGTGTGCCTGCCTGTCTGCCTGTCCATCTGTCTGTCTGTCTGTGTGCTTGCCTGTCTGTCTGCCTGCCTGCCTGCCTGCCTGCCTGTTTGTCTGTCTGTCTGTCTGTCTGTCTGCCTGCCTGTCTGCCCGTCCGTCCGTCTGTGTGCCTACTTGCCTGTCTGCCTGTCTGTCTGTCTGTCTCTCAGCTGCCCCTGGGGGCCTCACACGAGTCCAGCTCTGCCTTGGTAATGATACCTGTCTCTCTGTAGCCAGGTAACTCCAGCACCCACCTGGCTCGCTCTGTTTTGTACTCGGGTCCAGTTGACCCCGCCCAGTGGGTGGGTCTTCGCAAGACGGACGGAAAACTGCTCGACTACCTGAGGGTAAGGAGTGACATCACAAACAATTAATATGAGGAGTGACATCCGTGATAAAAGTTAGTTTTGATGACATCATGCTCACCTGTCTCTACAGTCTAACCTGATGATGTTAGCGCTGCTAGCCTTCGAGGTGACTGTTTACAGACACCAAGAGCTCTACCGTCTCCGTGGCAACAAAGTCCCGCCCCCCACCAGAACCTTGTTTCATGACATCACCAGGCGTCACCTGGACGACAGTGTGCTGAGCTGCGTCAAATACTTCCTCAACTACTACTTCTACAAGTTTGGACTGGAGGTGAGACCCACACACATTAGTCAGCTTTATTTGTATAGCGCCGAACCTCTTCCTGTTTCAAAACATTCCAACGCTCCTCCTCCTCAGACCTGCTTCCTGTTGGCCGTGAACGTGATTGGTCAGCGGATGGATCTGTTTGCTGTAGGCCACGCTTTCGGCCTCATCACCGTCCTATCACAGCGCAGCAGGAAGCGCATTGCCTCAATGTGGCCCAAGTACTGTTACTTCTTATCGGGGGTGTTGTGTTTCCAGTACCTGCTGTGTATCGGATTCCCTCCTGCTGCCTGTAAAGGTACAAACTCACCTGAAGTCATAATGTTTGGATTATTTACTCCACAACAACTGTTGTGGAGTAAATAATATCAGCAAAACTCGTCAAGGCTTTTATTCTGAAAAGGGTAAAGGAGATGTTGTTTTTTGGAGCTAAGCTAAGAGTTTCTTTGGAAAATTTCATTTTCAGATTATCCCTGGAGACCTCCGTCCTCCAACATGGACTCCAACGTGGTGAAGTGGCTCTTCCTCCCTGATCACCTGACACCACCGAACCCACTCTTCCTCCTCTGTAAGATCATCATAATCATCATCATTATCATCGTTTACCAGATAGAGTAAAATACTAAGAACTTTTTGTTTTCCTTCTTCAATATAAAACAGCCGCATAAACATTTTGAGAACATTTAACATAGTATTTTACTTTCTTAGAACACACAACTGCTGCTGGAACTGTTTTTCTTTACCGAACTGATTAAAACAAGCCTCCTAAATGGAATATATGTATGTTTATTCTTAGTGTCAGGAGGAGCCTGAATTATACCAAAATTTGGGGGATTAAGATTAAATAAAAAGATTCCACCACATCAGGTACTAGCCACCTTCTGACCACAACTTCACAATGGAAGTTGTGAACTTGGCCCACTTGGACTCCTCGTACCCAACCTACCTCAGAATGCATGAAAATTCCCCCAGGAGTGGAAATAAAAGATGGTCAGCGGCCGAGTGAGACGTTCACATTTCACCATCACTACCTGCCACCCCCCCCCACCCCACCCCACCCCACCCCCCACCACCACCTGATCCAACTCAGCACCAGGTGCCAATCAGCTGACAGCTCTGCTCTTCTCTTTACGTGAGTGTCCAAGACACAGGGCCGCAGATCAGATGATAAGACCACAAAGTCGATCGTTGATCTTTGTCCGCAGGTGTTCTGATATCAGGTACACCTGTGAATCCCTTTATGCTCCAACATGATAATCAAATAAACTATGAGTAGCACAGAAGTCCAATAACAAAACCCTACTCTGGTTTAGATCAGCCAAGCTGTCCCTCCCACTCTAGGACTCCACCAAGAGACTTTAAGAAGGTCTCTACTCTGACAGTCAGAGATTTGACTCAAAGTCTCATAGAGGAGACCCTTTCGTTCTGTGGAAAACTTCAACACAGCAGCTCTCAGCCGGGGCCTTGGCCACAAGAACTAAACATTTCTTACAGCCATGTGTTTCCTGATCTTTCAGATGATTTCTTGCTCCTCCTCGGGGCCTCTCTGCAGCTGCAGGTGTTTGAGGAGGAGCTTCAGTCTTCAGTTCAGATCCTCGCAGGAGAAAACTCTGAGCTGGAGGAAGATGACGGAGAGTTCTCTGATCCAATCAGACGACTCCGTCTCAACACGGTCCCTGATTTCATGATGTGCAGGTAAACTCTGCCCATTGTCCACCTCTCTGTCTGTCTATCTGTCTGCCTGTCTCTCTGACCTCTGACCTCTGTGTGTCCAGGTCCTACCTGGACATGATAAAGGTGATCATCTTCTGCTACATGTTCTGGTTTGTCCTCACCATCATCTTCATCACTGGGACCACCAGGTGAGTAGGTGGAGCCACAGGTACTTAAATTATTCTTTAAAAGTAAAAGTGCTCAGTGCTGCTCAAACCAGAGATACAGGAGTCCAGGCTTCAAAGAAGAAAATGTTTGTAAAAATTCAAGATTAAATTGGAACATTTGGGATTACACCTTGATAAAATGAAGATTTGAGATTAAAGTAAAATGTTATACAAAAACCTTAACAATTTGTAAAACAGAGCAAATCTGATTATATAAAAAAAACTAAATTTGAGATTATAACCCCAAATTTCGGGCTTCTGGTTGCGACATGTAGAGAGAGGACGCACACACGAAGGCTCCCAGATTGCTTTTTGTTACTTTCATTTTTTAACAATTTTTTTGTGAGCATTTCGATATTACCAACGTCGCTTGACCTAGTTTAGTCAACTCCGCATAAGATGAGCAAACCTAAAAACACTAAGTCAGCCAACAACGTGGAAACTCCGGTTACACGTGCTGCTACGAGTGCTGCGGGCAAGCTAGCATCCTTTGCAGCTAACAACTCTCCGACATCGTCAAAAACACCTGCAGCTCCCGCGGTGGTCGGCATGGACCAGCTGTCTGCAGAGTTCGCCAAACAGAGAACCTCGTTAAAGGAGGATGTTTCTTCCCTGATCCAAGAGGCTATCAAACCGCTGCAGACTGCAATGGATACACTGCAATCAACAATGAAGTCTTTCCAGGGCCGTCTCACCTCAGTTGAGTCTGTGGCTGGTGACAACTTTGAAAGATTAACGGTAGCGGAGTCTACCATTAAAACGCTTCAAAACCACAACCAGTCACTTCTGGATCGGATCGACGACCTCGAGAATCGCTCGCGGAGAGCTAACCTCCGTATATTAAACATCCCTGAAGGCAGCGAGGATGGCAAGGACCCCGTTAAGTTCATGTCCGAGGCACTGATGCAAGCGATGGGCCCCGAGGTTTTCGCTGCGCCGCTTGAACTGGAGAGAGCCCACCGGACCCCGACCTCCAGATCCGGCCGGAGATCTTCCCCCCGCACGTTCCTGGTCTGTTTCTCCAGATTTCAACAGAAAGAAGCTGCGCTGCGCTGGGCCAGGAATCACGAGCTGACGTACCAAGGCACCACCATAAGAGTTTATCAAGATGTCAGCGCGATGCTCGCTAAAAAGAGAGCGGCGTTTAACGGAGTTAAACAAGCCTTGTACCGGAGGAGCGTCAAGTTTCACCTGCTGTACCCGGCCCGGCTGCGCGTGATGTACGAGGATGACGTGTTTACCTTCGACTCACCTGATGAAGCTCAGAAGTTTCTAGATCAGAAGTTTGGTAAGGAGTAAGGCTATATATGTGGCGGTTTGGTCTGTGCAGCCTGGAGATGGTTAACCACCTGAGCCTCTGACATGGAAGATCACCTGTTCAACCCATCACGTCAGCCAGCGGTCTGAGGACCCGGGGTATGAACACTCACTGACTACCGCTGGACTAATCGGTATTATACTGTACACAAGTTCATATCTTGAACTCTTCTACTGTACAGACCACTTGTGTTGCCTTTCAATATTTATGTTATACACTTTCTCATATATGCTTGTTTGTTTTACAGTTATTGTATTGCTCAACCAGTTTATTTTTTTATTTTTTTTATTTTAACTTATCATGACCACTGGGAGCCTTCCTGGGCATAAGTGTCGAGAGAATGTATTGCCAGAAGTTTTTGGAAATAGTGTTTAGCCTGCAGCTTGCCTCAAGGAGACGGACAAGTATAGGCCTAGTTCTAGTTCTGTTTTTGTTTTGGACATGGGATAGGGTTAGGGGAAAGGACACCACCACATTTTTGCAACAAATGTTCACCTTAGTTCACTTAAGAAATTAACATAACTGTGTACTTTATCACAACCACTGCTCTAACTTCTCTTTACTTACTACTCTTTTCATTTTTATTTTTTATAGTTGATCATGAGAGATGGTATTGATGCAAAGAGGGCTGCTATACGATTCATTAGCTGGAATGTAAAAGGTTTAAATGGGCCTGTTAAAAGAGCCAGAATATTTAATCATCTAAAATACTTAAAATGTGATGTTGTATTTCTACAGGAAACCCATTTACTGGTTAAAGATCAAGTCAGACTAAAAAAAGGATGGGTGGGGAATGTGTTCCATTCCAACCTTAACTCTAAAACTTGTGGAACGGCCATATTGATTCATAAAAGAATCCAGTTTAGTGCGACCACTGTCACCTCGGACCCACAAGGTCGATTTGTAATGGTTTCTGGACTTCTCTACCATAAGCCTGTGGTTTTGATTAACATCTATGCCCCAAATTGGGATGATGATAAATTTATGGAGAAAATAATTTCATTAATTCCAGATTTGAACTCACAACAATTGATATTTGGCGGCGATTTAAACTGTGTAATGAACCCGATATTAGACCGTTCAAACTTTAAATCTACGAACCTGTCTAAAAAGGCCAAGCTGTTATCAGCCTTTATGAACCAGATAGGAGGTGTTGACCCCTGGCGTTCTTTGTTTCCACAAAGCAAGTCCTTTTCTTTTTTTTCCTCTGTACACCATTCGTATAGTAGAATAGATTTTTTTTTTATTGACTCTTCTCCCCTTTGTCACAAACGCTGAATACTCAACTATAGCTGAGTCAGATCATGCCCCTGTAATATTAGACCTTGCATTTCCTTCTTACAAATTAGAACGCCCCTCTTGGAAATTAGATAGAAATCTTCTGGCTGATGAGACTTTTTGTGAAATGATCTCCCAAAAAATTGATGACTTTATAGACTCCAACAAAAAAGATGGCACCTCCCTTTCTCTTTTATGGGAAACATTAAAAGCTGTTATCAGAGGAGAGATTATATCATATTGTGCTAAAACAAATAAAATGAAGAGAATAAAACAAGAGGAGCTCATTAAAGCAATAGCTATGGTGGATTCTCAGTACTCCACCTCCCCTCCCCTGAATTATATAAAAAGAAGCTGGACCTCCAAACTCAATATAATTTGTCATCAACTGAAAAGACAGAACGTCTCCTATTAAAATCACGGGGGTATGTCTATGAGCATGGCGACAAAGCTGGACGGCTATTAGCACACCAACTTAAGTGCCGCTCCGTGTCCCAACAGATTCCACAAATACGGAAAGAGGATGGTGAACTAACTATTGACCCAGAAGAAATTAACGAAGCATTCGTCTCGTTCTACTCAAATCTGTATACGTCAGAGATAACAAATGATAGCTTTGACATGGAAAATTTTTTCAATGATCTCCAAGCTCCTTTTATAAAAACCAGACACAGGACTGAGACTGAGCTCCCACTAAAATCTATGGAAATCAGTAACGCAATCAAGGCAATGCAGAATGGCAAGACGCCTGGCCCTGATGGGTACCCTGCAGAGTTCTATAAAAAGTTCTCTAGTAAACTGTCTACAATCTTACTTGATATGTTTAATGACTCTTTGTCTCATGGATCCCTTCCGCAGACACTGAGTGAAGCATCAATTACCCTCTTGCTTAAGCCAGGTAAAGATAGCACGGAATGTGGCTCATATCGACCCATCTCCCTTTTAAACTGTGACGTGAAGATCTTGGCCAAGGCCCTTGCCTTACGTTTAGAAGCCACAATGCATGACGTGATTTCTACTGACCAGACTGGTTTTATTTTGGGGCGACATTCATTTACAAATATCCGCCGGCTATTAAATATTATTCACTCTCCTGCGTCCAGTGCAGTCCCTGAGGTGGTTATCACGCTCGACGCAGAGAAAGCCTTTGATATGGTAGAATGGGGATATTTATTCACATGCTTAAAGAAATTTGGGTATGGTCCTAATTTCATTTCATGGATTAAACTCTTATATACCTCACCCAAAGCCTCAGTAATTACAAATGGTAAGCGCTCTCAGTATTTTCAGCTGTCAAGAGGCACCCGTCAGGGCTGCCCTATCAGCCCACTGCTGTTTGCCCTGGCCATAGAGCCCTTGTCCATTGCACTCAAATCATTACCCTCATTAAGTGGAATCCATAGGGGAGGGGAAGAGCATAGAGTATCTCTGTACGCAGATGATTTACTAATGTATGTATCGGACCCTGTTTCAAGCGCCCCCCATGTGATCCATGCTCTGAGGAGATTTGGTGCTTTTTCCGGGTACAAATTGAACTTTAGTAAAAGTGAATGTTATCCTGTGAATGACTTGGCTCTTCAAATACAGGACAATGCTTTGCCGTTCCAGATGTCTAGAAATGGCTTTAGATATCTGGGCATTAACATCACAAGGGACATGCAGAAGCTTTACCAGGAAAACTTCTGTCTGCTATTTGAGAAAGTCAAATCAGACTTGAAGAAATGGAAAGCACTTCACCTATCTTTAGCAGGAAAAGTGAATTGTATAAAAATGAATGTACTCCCCAAATTTGTTTATCTGTTTCAGTGTATTCCACTTTATCTCCCTAAATCTTTCTTCAAATCTATTGATAAGGTCTTCACTTCATTTATATGGGAGGGGAAGAAACCTAGAATACGGCTAGAACTGTTACAGAGGCCTAAAATGCAAGGTGGCCTGGCTCTCCCAAATCTTTGTCATTATTATTGGGCCTCAAATGTTCAAAAAATCATGTACTGGCTCCACACTCCTGATATGGACTGGTGCCATTTTGAAGCTGCATCTTGCACTTCAACCTCTCTCAGAGCCCTGGTCACCTCCAGCCTTCCCATCTCTACTTCTCAATACACCAACAATCCAGTAGTCATAGATACCCTCAAAATATGGTTTCAACTTAGACATAGCTTCGGGTTTAATAACCTTCTCCATATAAGTCCCATACACAATAATCATCTTTTCCTTCCAGCTAGATTAGACTCAGAATTTACTCTCTGGCAAAGACAAGGCATTTACAAATTTAAAGATATGTATATAAACAGTATTTTTGCTAGCTTTCATGACTTGTCACATAAATTTGGCCTCCCTCGTTCTAGCCTGTTTCGTTACTTCCAAGTCCGCCACTTCCTTCAACATCATGACCTTAACTTTCCATATTTACCATCACCTTCTGGTTTAGATGATCTGTTAGAAACTACCTTCAGCTTTAAAGGACTTATTTCAAGAATCAATAACTGTATATCCTCTTTTAAAAATACAACTCTTGCAAAGATAAAGGCAGCTTGGGTGGATGATCTGGGAGAGGACTTGGAAGAAGACATTTGGGATAGCGCTTTACTAAGAGTGAATGACAGCTCTTCATGTGCCAGATTAAGCATAATACAGTTTAAGGTCTTACATCGCATCCACTACTCCAAAGCCAAACTTGCTAAAATATACCCTAACGCGGATGCAAGCTGCGACAGGTGTCGAAATACTCCTGCCGATTTAACCCATATGTTTTGGTCGTGTTCAGCCTTAACATCTTATTGGTTTGCAATCTTTAAAACATTGTCAGAGGCTCTTGATATTGTTTTACAGCCCAATGCAGTAATGGCCATATTTGGTACTACTGATAGAAGATACTGTACAATAAGGAAAAGATATAAAAACATCATTGCTTTTACAACACTGCTTGCACGTAGAAGAATTTTATTACACTGGAAATCTAAAAGTCCACCTAGTGTGTCTCTGTGGTTTAATGACCTAATGCAGTTCATACAGTTAGAGAAAATAAAATACACTCTCAGGGGGTCCAGGGACAAATTCTTTTCAGTCTGGGATCCAGTGCTGACATATTTGGGTAAACTTAAGACTGTGCCTACTTAGCACCACTTAGCAGCCCTCTAGCATCTACATCTACAGTTGTGATATTTATCCTTGTGAGTTATAGTGTGTAGTGCACAACTCTGGAAAAAGGTGAGCCTATGATTGCGTATGGGTTTTTTTTTTTGCTTTGTTTTTTTTTGTCCTGGATGGATGTCCTGTATGTTGGGGGGGGGGGGGGGGGGTAATTCATACCAAATGAGGTGAGCATTGGTCTAAAGCTCTTTTGTAAATATTGTATCATGTAAAACTCCTGTGATGAGTGCTCAATAAAAAATATATTAAAAAAATAAAAAAAATAACCCCAAATTTCGTTAAAATAAAAAACTTTTGAATTAGTCACAATTTCTGGGATTAAATCTGTTCTGATTTTTTATTAAACTAAATACATTCTGAAATGTCAGTGTTCAATTAAAAAATTATGAAATGAAAAATTGGGATTAAAAAATTTGGCATAAACCTGAAACAGTTTATTAGAACTAAAACGTGTTGATTTAACCTTGAGATTCGAAATTATAGCCCCTGATTTTTGTAAAATATTGAAATTCAGGATTAAAACTCCAAAATTCATTGAAGTCAAGTCAAGTCAAGTAAATTTTATTTATATAGCCCAAAATCACAAATCACGATTTTCCTCAGGGGGCTTTACGATCTGTACAGCGTAGGACACCTTGTGTTCTCAGACCCTCGATTCAGATCAGGACAGACAGGGAATAGATGTTGCATTTACAGAACAGACAGTTTCTGTTGTCAAGTAAGCCAAATGTACAGGACATGAGTTGTTGAACTGACACGGCTCTGTTTTTTCTTTTCATCTTTAACAATTTTCATTCAAGATGAGGCCTAAGTGGACATAGCACTGACGTGAGAGTTTTTTTTGTTTGTTTGTTTGAAATTATGTACTTGCAGTAAAAGGACTATTCTAAGAATTTATTGAACCAGACTACAAGGTTATTTTGTGGGCTTAAATTGGAAACCTTCTTTTAATGATCAGAAGTACTTTCTGTTCAACAGCAACAGGAAAACAAAGAAAAAACTAAAACCAGAACACCAACTATGTTTCTACCTCCAGTTGCATTTAACCCGTATCTTCTGTATGGGTTACCGGCTGACATTTTTTCTACTTCCTGATTCAGGATCAGTATCTTCTGTATGGGTTACCTGGTGGCCTGTTTCTACTTCCTGCTGGTGGGCGGAGACCTCCTACTGAAACCAGTCAAATCCATCCTGGTGTACTGGGACTGTCTGATTGGCTACAACGTGTTCGTCATCACCATGAAGAACATTTTGTCGGTAAGATGCATCATTATCACTCAATCATACTGATATTTACAAAAATGAGTTAAATGTTATTATATAATAGTTAAATTGTTAAATTGTCTGTCTGCCTATGTCTCTCTCTCTCTCTTTCTGCCTGTCTGTTTGCCCCTGTGTCCAGATCCTGGCCTGTGGTTTCATTAAGTCGTTGGTGTTAAATCACTGTTGGCTGATTCAGCTCTTCAGTCTGGCCTGCACCATCAAAGGATATACCAAACGTATGTAAACTGTCTACCTGTCTGTCTGTTTACCACTGACAGTTTATTTGAATCTTAATGATAACTTAATGTCAGAATTATAATTGTAACATACTGCATTTATAGTTTGTAGAGATCAGAATAGGGTCGTGCAATAATGAGATAACAATAATGACCTCAATATAATTTATAATAACTAATAATTAGTAATTAATAATAATAATAATAATAATAATAATAATAATAATTTATATTTTCCTTAAAAAATGTTGGATAAATGTTGGATATCATCTAACCACCCATACACCCTTGCTTCGTCCTGCCAGTCATGGAGGATGGCGGTAACATATTCTTGCGTTACTAGGCGAAGCTCCCGTCACTCACTTGGGTTTGTTTTGCGCACTCAGCAAAGACCCTAACCCTAACCCCAACACCCTCTCAAGCCCCGCTCACCCTAACACAAACACTGACCTGCAGGTGTTTGGATGATATGACATTCTTTTGATTCTAGATGTTTTGAATCCACCTCAGATTCATGAAATGTCCCGCCGTTTACCAAGTGTTTGCTATGTTCTGAGTTTAAACCATTTGGTTTCGTTCAGCCTTTAAAATTGAAGGGAATATTGATTTGACATTTATGGTGATAATCCCTGATATTGACGGATCGCCCATCCAAGAGTCCAGAAACCAGCACAGAGCAGTAGAGACTGGTACAAACTACCTGTCTGTGTATCTACTTGTCTCTCTGTCTGTCTGTTTTTTATGTGTTGTTTATGTCCGTGTCACTTCCTGCAGCAGAGCAGCAGAGCAGTAAACAGTGTGAGTTGCCAAGCGACGAGGCAGGAATCGTCTGGGATGGCGTCTGTTTCTGTTTTCTGTTGCTGCAGAGGAGAGTTTTCAGGAGTCACTACTTCCTGTATGTGGTCCTGGACCTGCAAAATACACAACTATTGGCCTCCAGGTAAACACTTACACACATGTAAACACACATACATTAACACACACACACAGTCACATGATGTTAATGTGTGTGTGTTGCAGGGGTGCAGAGCTCTTTGAGGCGTCCACGGTAAAAGCTGTCAGAGCGAGACTGGAAGTGGAGAAGACGTCCATGGATCTGCTGAAGAGACAGTAAGACACAAACACACCTTCAGTCAAGACCACTAAGGTCGAGTCCAAGTCCGAGCAGTTTAGAGAATCACGATGGAGTCTAAACAGACTCAACACCAAGACAAGTCCAAGTCTAAAGGGGATTGAGACAAACCCTGAAACCCCCATGACACCAAAATGAGTCAATCAAAACACACATTAGACCACAAGACCACAAGGTCGAGATGAGTCTGATGAAAAACAGTCAATACAAACCCCCACAAGACTGATACAAGTCCATGCCAGAATTCCCATGAGTCAAGTACCGTTTTGGTCTGAATCAGACCGAGACAGGACTCACTCCCACAATGGCTGTAGACACCTGACCCGACTCGATAAGATCTGTACTTGGACATTGTATTTAAACACCATGCGTCGAGTCGCTGTGTCACACAGTTAATCAAATCAGGTGTTAATGGACACACCTGTGAATCACTTCCGGTCTCTCTTTCCTTCAGGATGGAGAGGATTAAGTCTCGACAGCAGAAATTCCGCAGGGGAAAAGAGAAAATTTTGAGTTTGACCCAAGACAGCTTCCACACTGAAGGTCTGTAAACAAACTTCTGTTGTCACGGTGACAGTTTGCAGCTGTCAATCACAGGATGAACTGATGTTTTGATTTGTAGGTCAAGAAAATAGGAAGGGGCAGCGGCAGAAGGAGTGGTGGAGACCCTGGGTAAACCACGCCTCCAGTGAGTCATGTGACCTCTGACATCATCACTCTCACCCTTTCAGAGCTCACTGTCTGTCTGTCTGTCTGACCCGCCTGTCTGATTGCAGTGGTGAGGAGTGGTGACTATTACCTGTTTGAGACCGACAGTGAGGAGGAGGAGGAAGAGAGGAAGGAGGAAGAGGAGAAGAAGGAGGAGGAACTACCTGAGAAATCAGCCTTCCAGGTGAGAACTCTTCACGGCTAATGAACACATTAAAGCTTGCTTTCCCTCAAGGTCCATTTAGTAGCTGTTCTGGAGCTCTCGACTGAATCACAAGGTCTTCCTCAGCAGTTTGCCAGATGATAATAAAAATAATATTTATAATTATAATGTGATAAATATTCTATTCTATGCTTATCTAATCTAATTTAATCTATCTATGTCTGTCTCTCTGCCTGCCTGTCTGTGTGTCTGCCCTCCTGTCTGTCTGTTTGCCTGTCTGCCTGTCTTTCTGTCTGCCTGTCTGTCAGTTTGTCTATCATGCCTGGATAACAGACTCCAGAACAGCAATGAGAGCTCGCAACAACCAAAAGAAACTCTGGAAGAAGAACTCCTCTGAGCGAAGGAGTAGGAAGGAGGAAAAGAGAGAAGGTGAGGAGGACGATGCGGGGGAGAGAGAAGGAAGGTGGAGGAGGAGGAGGAGGAGGTGAGGGTGAGGAGTAGGGGAAGAAGTAGTAGGAAGAGGGCACAAAGCCCACAGAGACCAGTGGGATCTGTTTGACTCTAGATGGTGAGATCTGCCATCACACAGTAAATGTAGAGTTATGTGTCATCTGCATATTGTGTTACCTGAACCAGGCAACTAACTGTGACTCCTCCACCTCTTCAGCATCTGGAGTTATAGAAGTGACGGAGGAGACTGAGGAGGACAGAGAAGACGAGGAAGAGGATGAGGAGAAAGAGGAGGGACCAGGTAGGAGGTCTTACCACCTGGAACATCATAATAATCAGGTG
Organism: Lateolabrax maculatus; assembly: GCA_031216445.1. NCBI lineage: Eukaryota > Metazoa > Chordata > Actinopteri > Acropomatiformes > Lateolabracidae > Lateolabrax > Lateolabrax maculatus. The sequence goes on from CM062210.1 coordinate 126,271, forward strand.
GACTGTATGAGGTTGTGTGTTGTAGTCAACCAAAGATCCATTGTAAGGGAAGAAACTCCACTCTGTAACACCACTGTACAATCAGTGTTCCTGTAGTTCCTGTAGTGAGGACTCTTCATCACATCCTCTACTCACAGTCCCATTCACATCAGATCAATAATTGAAACGTATAAACTTAATAGTTTTGAAAAAGGACCCAGTCAGATTATTAGCTACAGCTGTTAGCTACATATTTAATTAACATCATGTATTTATCTATTTAGCCATGTGTAGAGAGCCAGATTCCTGACATCACTTCCTGTCTATCTTCTGTTAATCAATATAATCTTTCATACTTGTAGTAGTATATGATATTTTTTTCAAAAAATTTAATTAAGCCCCAGAAAGGCTGGATTTGTGATTGTTACAAATGTCAGAGTGGTTCTGAATGAATTTTTCTTATTTCTGGAACAGAACCTGGAAGTTCTGCTGTCACTTTGGCTCTCCGAGCATCTTTGGTATAAACATTTCTTTCAGGATGAATTCAATCCACAGCAGAGTTTGACTGAAGCTTTCAACTCATTTTGATTGTAGTTTCTTTCAGAAGCTGAATCTGGAACATGAACAGGTTCATTAAGGGATTCTGCCACCCAGCAGCACTTTCACTGTCACTTGACACACGTGTTTGTGAACAATGAGGTCGGCTATCATCAGGTTTGTCATGGGTTTCAGATACAGCGTTGCATCGGTTCTCCAACACGTTGCGGTTCTGCTGGGTTCTGCTGTCGGCTCTGCTGGACTCTCTGACCGCCTGGCTCAGCGGTCTGTGTCGGGAACACATCGACATCTCCACCGTCCTCCGCATCGAGCGCTGCATGCTAACGCGGCAGGCCAAGCAGGTACACACTCAGGACTAAGGTCCGCCACAGCAGGTGGATGTGTTGGAACTACAACAAAGATGGAGGAGTTGCTTCATATCTATCATGGCTGAATCAGTGCTGTTGATTTGTTTTGTTTGTTTTTTTTGTTTGTTCAGGGTAACGTTCCCACCAGAGAGGCAATCCACATTTACTACCAAGAGCAGATGATGAAAACCTCCACAGAGTCAGGCCTTGACTACAATTCCCATGAAGCCGAGGGGCAGGCCTCAGCCGAGAGAGGAAGGGAAGAGGAGGAAGGAGAAGAAGAAGAGGGAGTGAATCCTGATACAGATGAAGAAGGAGCAGGAGGTCAAACAGCAGAGGAGAAACCAGAGACCAACCTAGGAGGAGATTATCCAGATAAATTAGGACCTGGACCAGAACCAATATCAGGAGGATATCCACTTGAACCAGGACTAAAGCTAGTATCAGGAGCAGGTGGTCCCGATGAATCAGAACCAGAACCAGTATCAGGAAGGGATTGTCCAGGTAACACAAAACCAGAAACTGTTCCCAGAGGAGACCCACTTGAAACAGAACTAGAACCAGTATCAGGGGGTCCATGTGAGCCAGTTTCAGCAGAGGGTCCGTCCTCAGGTGACCCAGCAGTGGAATTTAAAGGTGGAGATTACCCAGAATGCCTGGTGGCTAAAACCAGCCAACGATCACGACCCAAACTGTCCAGGATGGAGGGAGTCCAATTTTCATCCTCCTCATCGTCCTCTTCCTCACAGGAAGAAAGGATCAATCGGACTCACAGGTCAGTCCAGACAGACAGACAGGAAGACACAGACATGCAGACAGACAGGCAGGCAGACAGACAGACACAGACACAGACATGCAGACATGCGGACAGGCAGACAGGCAGACAGACAGACAGACAGGCAGGCAGGCAGGCAGGCAGGCAGACAGACAGACAGACAGACAGACAGAGCACTGAATATGAACACATTTTAGCATTAAAGGGTTAGCTTGTATCTGTGTGCTGAACCAGGTTAGCTTAGCATTAGATCAGTCATGTGGATGTTCTCTGTTTTAACAGTGGTGAAGAATCAAACCAGCAACTTCCTGTTGACACACAGCCGACTCACACCATCACCAGTGCCTCCTCCCCCACCTCTCCGTCCTCCACGTCCTCCCTCCTCCTCCCTCCTTCCTATAGCCTTGCTCTGGGCCTGGATCTGCAGGAGGAGGAGGCAGGGGGACACAGGAGGAGGGAGGAGCTGTCAGGATTCAAGAGGAGGCTTCTGATTCAGACTACAGGGGAGAGGAGTGACTTCCTGTCTGACTCAGCCTCCACTTCCTGTCTGCTGACATCTCGCACCCAGGAGCTGACGGCCAGCGAGCTGCTCAGGAACAGGTGAGTCACAGGTGAGTCACAGAGATCGTTCACCTCTAACCTGCAGATGATTTACACTCTGCTTTGCTCATGGTTTTAGGACTTTCTACGACGAGGAGCTGGAGGCATCAGACTGTTTCTATAGCAACCAGCACCAGATGCTCCAACTGTGCTACGCTCTCTACAACATCCTGGCAGCCAGGTAAACTCAGCACTACTGGTAACTCCACAGATTCCTCTGTGGTTGCTAAGATACTCAGACAATCCACTTTTCAGGTCGGAGACGGTGTGTTACCTGGTCATCGTGTTGAACCACATGGTGTCGGCCAGCTGTCTGACACTGGTACTTCCTGTTCTGGTGTTTCTGTGGGCAATGCTGTCCGTCCCACGACCCAATAAGACCTTCTGGATGACAGCCATCATCTACACCGAGGTTCACACCACTCTGCTGCTGTTATTGACCTTTATTTAAAACTGCCAGCCGGCGTTAGATTCAGCCCGTCTGTCTGTCTACCTGTCTATGTACTCAGGTTACCATCGTCATCAAGTATTTCTTCCAGTTCGGCTTCTTTCCATTCAACCAAAAGCTGGAGGTGGACCGCTCCAAACCGTTCCACCCCCCGAATATCCTGGGGGTGGAGAAGAAGGAAGGCTATGTCCTGTATGATCTGCTGCAGCTGCTGGCTTTGTTCTACCACCGAGCCATACTCAAGGTATAAAACACGAAGTTATAGTTGCCTTGAATTATGATACCACCTAGCCATACTCAAAGTACAAAACACTAAATTATTCTACACCTGACTCCACCTTCTTCCTCCTCCGCCGCAGTGCCACGGCCTGTGGGACCAGACTGTTACGACAGAGACAGATACTCTCAACAACCAGGCCGACTGTGCCCATGGTGCCACCTTCATCGATCTGGCTGAACCCGCCAACACACTGCGGCGACGAGGCAGGAGACGGACTCGTTCCAGCTCCACCCAGCTGCGCTCTCCTGCAGGTAGAATCTAACACACCTTATCTCTGTGTAAGATTTTGATTTTTTTTTTTTTAAATAAATGTAATGAGTCATGATTCACTGAGAGAAAATCTTTTGAAAGATTAGAGGTAGCGTCTCTCAAGTTAGTTGTGGCCAGAAGGTCGTCAGTAGGAGCTCTCTCAGGTTTGTTGGCCCAGGTGAGTCCTGCTGCAGCAGACAGGTATCAGTGGTCAGAAGGATTGCTGCTTCCGTGGAAAGTCTATCATTCGGTCTCAAAGAGGTTCTGACAAACCATCAGATGACACAGGAGTGAGAGAATTAGTACAGACTTAGTCCAGCCTAATTGTAGTCAGAACTCCTCATGTCCTAACTTTTACACATTCACACAGTCTGCAATTTCTTGCCGGCCGTCCTTCCTGCATTTAGCAGGTAACTGATCTGATTGGTCATATACTGTTAACACCTGAACGCGCTCAGAGCCAGATTGGCAAACCCTGGGTTGATTTACCGAGTTGATAACCACGAAGGAGGCGTCACCCTGTAATGCTGACGTGCTGACGTAAGCGTGTTGTGTCATTTCCGGTTCCGGTGTCTCAGTGTACTGTGTGTTTTTGCTGCTCTTCCTCAACAGAGTTAATTTAATCATATTCTTCATCGCAGCAGCTAACTACCCACTGTACATTTAAACTAACACTAGTCTTTAATCACTCACAGCTCTCTCCTCCTTCAGCTCCTTCAGCCTCCTTCAGCTCCTCAGCTTCTCCCTCTCCTGCTCTGTCCTGCTCGGTGTGTCAGATGTTTAGTTACTCCTCTGCCTCCTTTAGTGTTAACGGTTTTTGTATTAAATGTAGTTTATTTGTTCTTGGAGGAGAGGCTCCGCACCGTGGATACCCAGCCTCTAGCTGCCCCCCTGTAGTCGGTGGGACCGACCCAGTGCAGCCCCGGCTAGCCGTCCCCACCCAGAGCCCGGTTCTGCTCCAGGTTTCTACCTGTTAAAGGGAGTTTTTCCCTCCACTGTCACCAAGTGCTGCTCATAGTGGAACTGTTGGGTCTGTAAATAATATTTAAAGAGTCGGTCTGGACCTGCTTTGTGTGAAAAGTGTCCTGAGAGATTTGCCACTATACAAGTAAAATTGACATGACTTGACTTTATGTGACCACTTAGCGTTTGTGAGATGAAGTGAAGCCAGGGGCAGTGGCAAGTGGGAGGAAACCCCAGGAGCAGACCCAGACCATACTGGCGGGATTATTCCCTCAGGCATGGGACACTTCAGGATCCCCCTGGAGGAGCTGGAGGACAGGAACAGTGGGAATCTGCCAGCGTGACCCAGATAAGCGGTGGAAAATGGATAGATTGATGGAAAATGGTAGAAAAAAATTCATTATTGTTGTAAGTCCTGTTAATATTTTCCTTGTCCTCTTCTTCATGTGTTTTCAGGCAGCGTGAGCTCCAGAGCTCAGCAGCCCAGCAGGTTCGATGTGCTGCTGGAGAAACTCCGAGAACTTTCCATCAGAGCCAAGAAGTACTCTGTAAGCAGGTATGCTAACACTAAAGCTAACCACGTACAGTGTGATCACCAAATATCATTTGAAATATGAAAAACGCAGATATGACTCAACAGATTTTATGGTCCATGGATTCAATAAAAATGATCCACAATTCAACAACAAAAAGAGAACTCTACTGGAACTCTGTAAAATTAGTACTGTGGTTATCAAGAGAAATTCACCTAAAAATATTTCTACCCAACGAACAATGATAAAAATCATTGTTTTTGCACGACTGAGTCTTGGATCTATAAGTACTCAGCAAGTACCCTGGCATCGCCAGACTAATTCACAAATTAAGCATTGCGTTAGTTCAGGCAGGCCACGGAGTCAAGCTCAGCTCAATATCCAGCTACATCAGCTGACCATTGCAATCCAGGAGCCACATCAGCTGATGGATCAGCTGATTCCCTTCCACGCATCTATTGGCGATCTCATCCAGGGCGCCATATTTAAGCTGCTTCAGCCGCCTATCCTGACTGCTTCCTCTGCAAGCCACTTCACAACCCACCTCCACCCCAGCTCCTCCCTTCATGCTGTGTCTGACTTATCAATGTCATTTCTGTTGACATTGATGCTGCTCTGTTCTGTAGAGCAAGGGTTCTTCCCGCTGCTCTCCCAGAACAGATCATACTGCCAAATACATCTAACTGCAAATTACTGCAAACTACTGCATGTAGATAAAGTTTCTTTGACAAAGTGGTCCTTACTGAAATGCATGTCTGGAACCTCTCAGTTCATTTTTGATTTCCAAGGGGCGTTATCGATGGGCGGAGACAACCAATCAGAGAGATGAAACGTCATCCTGTCGGATAGTATGTCCTGTCAGAAGTTCAGCAAACACATATTTCTTATCAACATGAAGTTTAAGTGCAGTTGTTTGTTCTTCTTTTAAAGAAAATTTACCATCCAGTCCGTTTAATACTGCCGCTGTAGCTGGCCGGGGAACGGCAGCCATTTTGGATATTTACAAAGATGCCTCAGCGGCACTCGTCTCTGTCAGTCATCGTATTAAACCCGCCTCATACTAGATAAATGCTTGTGATTGGTTCGCCCGACACAACGATGTTGCCAGTACCAAGGAAATCAGATTGAACTGGAGAGGGGCAAAACTTATCTGCCAGAGCAAATAAAATATGAGCTGCAGATTCGTCTGGTTCCCAGGGTACTCTGCGAGTACTCTGTGAGTACATGTTGTAGTTTGAACTTGCATTTGTATTTTAATTTGTATTTATATTGCCAAATCAGTGATTTTGGCACCGGATTTGCTGACTGAGTTAACAGTGTCTGTACACCAGCTTTCATACACATTGCAGGTAGACTTAGACACATTATGATAGAATGATAACAGCTTGTAAAATAATAATAGCTTGATTTAATCATGAATAGTTTTTTCAACTAAATGTGTTAAAATTACATCAACACAACAAAATGTTTCTGCTTCCCTTTTGGATTTTTCTTAATTTTCTCTCTCTCTGTTAGGTTTATGTCTCTCTACCATCCGGTCCTTCACTTCTTCAGAGCTCTCGTCCAACCAGAGTACAGCGCTGTCACTGATGTTTACGTCCTCATGTTCCTCGCAGACACCGTCGACTTCATCATCATCGTCTTCGGCTTCTGGGCTTTTGGAGTAAAGTTTTATTTACTGACTGCATTGCATCACGTGTCACTCTGAACTGAAATTAATTAACTAAATGGACATTTTATTCTATTTTATTTGTAAAAAAATATTGATTTTTATTTGAATTTCCCAGAAACACTCTGCAGCTGCTGACATCACTTCCTCCCTCTCAGAAGACCAAGTTCCTGAAGCTTTCTTGGTGATGGTTCTGATCCAGTTTGGTACGTCTACATGTCTACCTGTCTGTCTGTCTGACTCTCCATCTGTCTGTCTGTTTAGCTGTCGGTCTGTCTCTCTGTCTGTTTACCTGTCTATCTGTTAGTCTGACCATCTGTCTGTCCGTTTACCTGTCTGTCTGTCTGTATATCTATCTGTTTACCTGTCTATCTGTCTATCTGACCATCTGTCTGTCCATCTGTTTACCTGTCTCACTGTCCACCTGTCTGCAGGCACCATGGTGATTGACAGGGCTCTGTATTTGAGGAAGACAGTTTTGGGGAAGTTGATCTTCCAGGTGATTTTGGTTTTTGGGATTCACTTCTGGATGTTCTTCATCCTGCCGACAGTCACTGAGAGGTAACTCACCTGTACCTGTTACCTCATTAACATAATGAAGCTGCATCAAGAGCTCTGACTCTCATTGTTTGTTCAACGTCTATAATGTTTAAACTCTGTCTGTCTGTCTGTCTGCCTGTCTGTCTGCCTGCCTGCCTGCCTGCCTGTCTGCCTGCCTGTCTCTATCTCTATCTCACCTGTCTGTGAAATTCAAATTCAATTCAAATGAGCTTTATTGCCATGAAGGATGAGAAATCTATATTGCCAAAGCTATACTCTCTCTCTCTCTCTCTCTCTCTCTCTCTCTCTCTCTCTCTCTCTCTCTCTCTTTCTCTCTCTCTGGCGCTCTCTCCTGTCTGTCTCTGTCTCAGTTTGTAGCTTTTCAAGAATTTGTGCAGTTCCTAAGTCAGTTCCGGGTGGTGTTGGTATGTTCAGTCCATATGTCTCCATCCTGTATGAGCAGCTCCTCGGGTTCAGACGGGCAGACAGACTTCCACTGGTCCCAGAATGAGTTTGACTCTATACTCTAGTATGGTTTAGCTTTTGTTTCTAATTGTATTTGTATATGTCTTAAGTGTTTCACAATATCGAAGGTGAATATGGTTATGGTTTCTTTGTGTTTCAGGTTAAATCATTTTCTAACTTGTGTTTTTCAGATCCTGACAGTCTTTGTCAAACCAGTGGTTCTTTTTTCTTGTTTTTCTTTTGTTTGTATGTAATTTCAATGTAGCTTTCTTTGCTGTTCTTTCAAAGATATAATTTATATTCTGAACAGCCTTCCATATGCCTTCAGAAGGGGGAGGGCAAGACTATTCTATGAAGTCCTCTAGTAATACTTGGATCTCTTTACTATTGCTTGCCTCTAGGTATTGCTCAGTGTTGTCTGGGGCCCATCTATATGTCCTGAGTATGTTGTATAGCTTGTTAGGTTCTGTGTGTGTAATATTGTTCTGTTTGAGGAAGACTGGGATTCGGTTGTGGTCTGACAAAGGGGTGTGGGGCTTGACTGTGAATGCCCTGAAAGAGAGGGGGTCCATGGTGGTGGGTCATCTCTGGTCAAGGCCGAGGGGTCAGGGATGGGGGTGGGGTTAAGAGGCTGTGCCTGTGGGCTGGGGATGGGGGTAGAGAACTGTGAGTCAGCAGTAGGGATGTGAGCTGAGGAATGGCAGAGAGGAGTGCAGGGGCTCTTGTCCTGTACCCGGTCCTTCATGTGTTCTAGCTGTTTCTTGAGGTTCCTCTTTCTGCTCTCTGTGTCCTCCTTCACCTTGGTCATGTGGGCCCTCAGACTGATGTTCTCTTTTTGGAGGGCATAGGTGATCTGTCTGAGGTCATCAGTGCTCTTTTGGTGGTTTTGTTTCATCTGCTGGAGCTCCTCTCTCAGTTGCTAGATGTTGTTGAGTTCTGTGAACCTGGTCTGTATCAGCTATTTGAACTCGGTGAGGTCCAGCTCTAGGGAAGACAGGCTTTCTCTCAGTTTCTCGGTCAGGGTTGAGGGGCGAGCATAGTCAGGGTCTTTTTTCTCTGGTGGTTTTCTCTCTTCCTCTTATTCTGACTCCTATGTGTCTGCTGGGTCAGTGAGTTCTTCTGGGTCCACTGCTGAGCTTGATCTGTGTCTATTCATTTCTGTTTTCAGCTGGTGAAAGATCTTCTCAAATAAGTTGAAGCTGGTCTTGTTTCCCTGGAGCAGCACCATAATAAGTTAGGGTCAACATCGGGTTCTCAGTGTCCAGACTCTCATCCTGACAGATGGTCACTCAGCCACCACGGCCAATTCCCTCTTTTACAGACAGCATTTCTCCATAACTCTGTATGAGTTGTGTGGAAGATCAGGTTGTTTTTAGCTCTCTTTCCACTGAGGAGGATGTCGTCTGCATACAGACACTCAGGGTTTTCTTGTAGGGTCTTCTCTTAGTGTTTCTTCCTGGCCTGCACACTTTTACACTGAGAAGGATATTTCTATTTCTCCATTTTTCCACTGTGTGTGGTCTCCATGGCGACCGATGTTACCAACTGTCAATGTAAGCCAGCTCTTTATGTTAGCTTTTTACTTTAGTAATCTTTAGATAGATTACTTTATTCATCCCCGAAGGGAAATTAGGTTAAGATGTTGTATTTTTAGATAGATATGGAAAGATAAAGTCCTTCTTGTTTTTTCGGAACAGCGATGGAAGGCGATGTTTCTGAGTTGTTCCAGTTGCTGGAAGGGTCCACTGAGGCAGATCCAAGCTGGCAGTTGGTCAGGTAGTTTTAGCTTGTAGTTTTCCTTCTGTCTTCTTGGTTTCTCTCTTCAAAATCTTGAGGTTTGGAGATGTCCTCTTACCAAGAAAGTTGAAGTATGTCAAGAACTCATTTTCAACTGTTATCAATTCAATTCAATTCAAAGGAGCTTTATTGGGAAACAACAACAACAATTTACACAGAAGAATTCTGACTCTTGGAAATGTATACATGTAAGTAAAAAATAACTTAAATAAAATAGAAAAATGTAGATTGCAGTTAAAAATATAAATACAAGTGAGAGCTATATAAACAGTACAATTTTTTTTTTTAATGTATTTAAAGATATGAGTTGTGTGTGTACAGGTATCAGCACAGTGCAGATGGTTGGTGCAGGACTACAGGTGGCTGATGGTCTTCATGCTGCTGGTTTTCCATTTGATGCCATTTTTTGGTCCCAGCAGCTCACAGATCTTGCTGCTGTGTTTGCACATTGTTTTATTTGGCCCAGCAGATTTGGGAGTTTTTCATTATCAGCTGTCTCTCTCTCTCTGAGCGCATGCGTGAGCGTGGAGTGAGTGGGTCTACGGAGCGAGTGAGTTTCTATCTTTATTTTCTTTCTTTTATCTGGTGTTTATTTTTGTTGGGTTAGTTGTTGGTAGTTTGTGGTGGTTAAGTTAAGTTTGGTTCAAGTTGGCAGCCGGGCATCATGCCCGTTGTCAGCGGTCATGTGGAGCTGGAGAAGCGGTAAAAATAATACCTGGCCAAGGTGGAGATGGTGGTGGAAAATGGAGTTGTGGTTTGTGATACTTGTGGACTACAGTTTATACTTAAACTGTACACATTCCGTGGACAATATTTTGCACATTCCTCACTGTTTTAGTTTTATTAATTTATTCATTATCATCTACAAAGATATATTGCACATATTTAGTAATATTTTTTTCATATTCTGTACTGTTAATTATACTTAGTACTACTTAGCAGTAGTACTCTAGTACTTTAAATTACTACATTTATGCATACCCTTGGACCTTACATTACTTGTCTGTACTTGTTACACACCAATACACCACCGCATATTCCTTGTATGTGAAAACCTACTTGGCAATAAACCCAATTCCGATTCCGATTTTACCCCTGTCCTCCCGCTGGTGAACCCAGCCAAAAAGATCCTGATCTCTAACGCACCTTCGTTCATTAAGAATGAAGAGTTGTCCAGAGAGCCGTCGCTCCGGGCAGCTGGTGTCTCCAATTAAAATGGTTCTGCTGGGGTGTAAGTCGCCAAAGTTAAAGCATGTTGTGTGTCACAGAAGACAAGTTTTTATGATTCCCAAAGACAGCACGAAGGATTTAAATTTGACGTTCAGTTTCAAAGTTGATGGCTTCAGTTACATTGTGTTTGCCACTTCTGAAACAATGAAATGTTTTGGTTGTGGGGCAGAGGGGCACTTAGTTCGGTCTTGCCCGGAGGTTGGTGGGCAGACTGGCTCGGTTTCGGGCCGGTCGGCTGAGCGGGCCGAGGAGTGGCCTTCAGGCAGGTCGGGCTCACCTGACGAACCGCAACGTGCGGCCGCGCTTAATGTGGAGCTGTCTGCAGAGAAAGGACAGGAGACAGAGGCAGACATGCGGAAATACAGTTGATAATGAAAATGAGAATGAGAATTCAGAGAAAAACACACAGACAGAGGAAAAGAAATGCAACAGAAGTAAAGAAAGCTGCAGTCAGAGTGTTGGTGGGGGGGTCAGCGATGTGCTGGAGGCTGAAAACATGTCTGAGGAGATGGACCTAACAAATAAATCCAGCAAAAGGAAAAATCTTGACAAAGACCGGAGTGGTGCTAAGGCCAAGAAAGTGCTGGAGGATCTCTCAGACAATGATGAGGGATGTGAGAGGACACCATCACGAGGATGAGACAACCTTTTATCCTCTTGAGAAAATAAAAAAAATCCTAGTGGAAACAAAAGGGCAAAGGGCAGTTAAAACTGAACATTTGTTTCCTGATTTGAGGGGTGTGATGGAAATCTTAGAGCTGGTTCACTCTAACAAGAAGTTTCAGGAGACCGGGATGTACACAGGAATATTTATTGAAGCTCGATCGAGGAGAAAAGGGAAACACCACGTGTGAATCACAGCGTACTGCTACCCAAATCTGAAGGTGGTGTCCTGAAGCTCAGTGTTTAACCCTCCCCAGAACTGATAAGTTCTGCTATATCCAAACAGGGTTATTCCTAACTCAGCCTGTCATGTGTGAGGACTCTATTGGATATCAGATCCAAACAAGGAAAGACGTCACCCATTGCTGTCCTAGCAACAGCACAGCCTCTCTACAGTCTCTCTTATCCAGCGTCAACAACCAGGCTCCAGCCTGTTGTGTCTAACCCTGAATACAGAAGATATCTAGCAGACCTTGGTTTACCAGAGGCCAGAGCCAACTCTGCCTTGTCTGGCACCCAGAATGAGACAGGCAAACAGAGTGAGACAGGTGAACAGAGACAGACAGGTGAACAGAGTGAGACAGGCAAACAGAGACAGACAGGTGACCTGACCTGTGAAGCCCTGTCTTAAGTTACCTTTAACCTACAAGAGGGAAATTTAACATACAAGAAGGAAAATTCCTTCACAAGGGGTTTTGTCAGGTCTGTGGCACGGCTGAGGAAGGAAGAAAAGGCTTTCACTGAACAGATTTATCGGCTCAGAAAAATTGTGACAAAAGTCAGAGCTCAACTAGTTGAGGATGATGATTAAGTCACAAATGCTTCTGCACATACTAGTTGTATGTGTTGTTCTAGTAGCAACAAACCTTTTATTTTTCATGGGTGATTTTAAAATGGGATCTTTAAATGTTAACGGAGCAAGAAGTGATGTGAAAAGAGCTTCTCTTTTCAAACTTGCAGAATTAAAAAATTTAGATGTGGTTTTTGTACAAGAAACTCACAGTAACAATGAAAATGAAAGCGACTGGAAGAAGGAGTGGCCTGGGGAAGTCTTTCTAAGCCATAAACTGTCTAACAGCAGTGGAATTGCTGTGCTCTTTTCAAAGGGCTTTAGTCCCAGTTCTATTGAGGTGGAAGAAATCATGTGTGGGCATATTTTAAAAGTCAATATTCAATATGAAAACATGAAAATGATTTTTATAGATGTTTATGCTCCAGTTTTGAGCATTGAAAGAATTAATTTTTTTTACATTTTAATTGATGTTATTCATAATTGTACTTATGATGTTTTGTTTCTGGGAGGTGATTTTAACTGCACTGAAAATGCCAAAATAGATAGGAACCACCTAGAGCCTCGTCCTGCTTCATCTGCCAGACTCAGGCGTCTAATGGAAGCTAAAAGAGTTAAAAGATGTTTGGAGAGGTGTTAACAGGAAGGACAGGCAGTACACCTGGAGTCACTCCAAGGACAATTTGTTATCAATGGCCAGGCTTGATCGCTTTTATTGTTTTAAGCATCATTTTGGTATTTTCAAAACCTGTCGAATAACTCCTGTTGGGTTTTCTGATCATTGCCTTGTTCAGTGCTCCTTTTATATTCAGAATGTGAAGTTACACTGCGCATACTGGCATTCTAACACTGGTCTTTTAAATGACAAATCTTTTAGAGAGGCTTTTACTTTTTTATGGGTTTTACATAGGAAAGAAAAGTCTGCTTTTTCTTCAGTGCAGCAATGGTGGGATATTGGAAAGAGTAAGATAAAACAATTTTGTCAGCAGTATACTCGCAATGTCACCAAGCACATTACCAGGTTTCTTCAAGACCTAGAGATTGAAGTCGTAGAATTATAGAGTCTAGTGGATTCTACAGGAAATAGAGGGTATATTGAAACTCTTAAATTCAAAAAGGCTGCCTTAGCCAACCTGTTGGACATTACAGCACAGGGTGCTCTGGTCCGCTCACGATTCATGAATGCATCTCAGATGGATGTCCCCTCACAGTTTTTCTTTAGTTTAGAGCGAAAGAACGGTCAAAGAAAGATAATTCACTCTTTATGCTCTGAGGATGGATCCGCGATATTGGGAACCCCTGAGATTCAGAGGCATGCCACCCTCTTCTACAAAGAGCTTTTGTGGAGGATGTAGAGTTGGCTGGATCTTTTTATGCGGAACTACCTCAGGTGGAGGCTGACCCTAATGCAGTGTTGGATGCAGAACTGTTTGAATGAACTGTACACTGCTCTGATGAGCCTGGGAAATGGAAAAGCACCTGGCATTGACGGACTGCCCGTTGAATTGTATAAATCTCTTTGGTCAGTGGTTGGTGAAGATCTTTTGGAGGTGCTTCGTGACAGTTTGTGTAATGGACATTTGCCGCTGAGGTGTAGGAGGGCAGTTATCACCTTGCTGCCGAAAAAGGGAGAGCTACAGGATCTGAAGAACTGGAGACCTGTATCTCAGCTGTGTGGGGACTATAAGATCCTCTTTAAAGTTTTAGCCTCTAGACTTACAGGGGTGATGAGTAAGGTCATCAATGTTGACCAGACTTACTGTGTGCCCAGTAGGTTAATAAGCTAATTCGGCATGTTTTGGACGTCTCTGGCTCATTGGGAATAGATACTGGTCTTCTTTCCATAGACCAGGAAAAAGCTTTTGACCGGGTTGAACACCAATATCTGTGGCAGACACTCTGTGCTTTCGGGTTCAGCCCAGGTTTCATAGCCAAGATCCAGGTAATGTACTGTGATATTGCAAGTATATTAAAGATTAATGGTGGTTTAGCTGCACTTTTTAATGTACATAGGGGTGTACGGCAGGGGTGCTCTCTTTCTGGGATGTTATACTGCCTCGCCATTGAGCCTTTGCTATGCAAACTCAGGAAAGAAATCTCAGGGGTGTGTTTTGCAGGTTGTGCTTTACCTGTTAAAATGTCAGCATATGCAGATGATGTTGTGGTAATAATTAACAAACAAAGGGATATCGATATTTTGGAGAGGAATGTGGGTCTCTTCAATAAAATGTCCTCTGCTAAGGTATACTGGACAAAAAGTGAAGCTGTGTTGGTTGGGAGAAGGTCGCTAGATCACTTAGTTCTACCAGGAGGGCTCACTTGGAAAAAAGGAGGGATAAAGTACCTGGGAGTGTTTCTAGGTGAAGAATATGTGCTAGAAAAGAACTGGGAGAATGCTTTAGAAAAGATAGAAGGCTGGCTTACAAAGTGGAAATGGCTTTTGCCATGCATGTCCTATAGAGGGAGGACGCTTGTAATTAATAATCTAGTGTCCTCTTCGCTCTTTCGCACAGATTGGTTTGCGTGGATCCTTCCTCAAACCTGCACAAATTCAAGCAGTTTTGGTCGATTCCTTTTGGGATAAACTGCATTGGATTCCTCAGGCTGTTCTTTTCGTTCCAAAGGAAGAGGGGGGGCAAGGACTTATACATCTGGCCAGTAGAGGAGCTGCTTTCCGCCTCCAGTTTATCCAGAGACTGCTGTTTGGCCCTAAAGACTTGGTGTGGAGACCGCTGGCACACATAGTTCTGCAGCAGTTTGGTGGTCTGGGATTGCATGACTCAGTTTTCACAGTGTGGAAAAGGTTGGTATAGGAGAGAATTGTGCAAACTGATTCCTTGTACTGGTTGTTGTGGGAGCCTGTGGTGCATGGAGGACCATTGGACAACCCCTGGGTCAGCAATTACAGAACTGTTCTGCAGAGGAGGGATTCTAACATTTGGCTCTATAGTGAACATGCTGGACCTGAATTAAACAATGCAGCTGCTCTAGCTGCTGGTCTGGGAGTAAGATCTGTGTGGATCATCAGCAAGCTGCTTGAACACAGGAAACGCTGTCTGACTGGACATGAAGGCCTCCTGCTGGGTGAATACAGTAACGGTTTGATTGAACCTTGTATGAATGACCCTTTTCCCTTTCTAGGTATTCCAGTTTTGATAATTGTGTTGGTTCTTTTCTGGATGAGAAAAGTTGCAGCTTATTGAATTTGGAGGAGGTAAAAGGTAAAACTTTGTACAGGATGATGGTGAAGTGTCTAAATAAAAGTAAACTATGTGGTCGGGTGGACACACCTTGGCGAGGTCATTTGCACTTGGGAGAGATGATGTCAGACCTTGTTGGAGGGGTTTATATAAGCCACCATTAACAAAGAAGGTAGCTGATTTACAGTGGAGAGTGTTACATGGGATGGTGACAGTCAATGGTTTTCTCTCTGTTATTAGTCAAGATGTGAGTGATGAATGTCCTTTCTGTCCTCACAAAGAAACTGTGTTCCACTGTTAGTCTGAGGGTTTACGCCTGGTTCCACTGTTCATGTTGTTGGAGAGTTTATTCACCAAGATCTGAGAGTTTTTCTCCAAACAGATGTTCATTCTTGGTTTTAAATATAAAAAGTCTGCAAAACATAAATGTCAACTCATGAATTTTATCTTGGGACGAGCAAAGATGGCTATTTATGTAAGCAGGAAGAGGAAGGTTGATGACTTAGTAGACATTGATGCAAAATGTTTGTTTACTAGGATGGTGAAAGCCAGAATATCTATTGATTTTAACTATTATAAGGCAATGAAGGATGTGAAACAGTTCAGCATGGCTTGGGCTCATGGTGATGTGTTGTGCTCTGTAAAAGAAAATCAATTAATCTTTCCTGTGGAGCTGATGTGCTTGATCTATTGTTGAGTATTATATTTATTTATTTGTGTTTTAAAGGTCTTTTGTGTAAATGGCTTGTTGAAAGACTGATAAAATAAAGTTACCTCAAAAATCAATCTCTGTCTCGCTCTCTCCTGTCTCTCTCTCCTGTCTGTCTCTCTCACCTGTCTGAGCTCATGAAGCTCTTTGAAATGTGAAACTACAGAGTTGATCTACTTAAAGTAAATGTTCTTATTTAGGGCGAAGGTTGTCTCTGTCTCAGCCTCACCTGTCCAACAGGGACCAAAGATTCTGTTTTCTTTTGGTTGTCATGTCTTTTTGTGTCTTCAGTGTGGATTTCCAGTCCGTGGTCCCTGAGACTGGACTTGTTACTTATCTGTCTCTCTCTCACCTGTCTGTCTGTCTGTCTGTCTCCAGGCGGTTTAATCAGAACCTGGTGGCTCAGCTCTGGTATTTTGTCAAGTGTGTTTACTTCGGTCTGTCGGCCTATCAGATTCGATCTGGTTACCCAACACGAGTTCTGGGAAACTTCTTGACGAAGAGCTACAACTACCTTAACCTTTTCCTGTTCCAGGGGTGAGTCATCAACACAGTCCATCTGTTAGCTTAGCTTAGCACATACACTGGTAGCAGGTGGAAACTGTTAGCTTAGCCTAGCACAAACACTACAGACATTACTTTTAAATCCCTGACAGTTGACATGTAACCCTGTCAGTCTTTACCAGTCTCACCAGCTGTCAGTCTTTACTTGTGTCACCACCTGTCAGTCTTTACTCGTCTCACCACCTGTCTGTCTTTACCCGTCTCACCAGCTGTCAGTCTTTACCTGTCTCACCACCTGTCTGTCTTTACCCGTCTCACCACCTGTCTGTCTTTACCTGTCTCACCACCTGTCAGTCTTTATTTGTCTCACCACCTGTCAGTCTTTACCCGTCTCACCCCCCTCAGTCTTTACCTGTCTCACCACCTGTCTGCCTGTAGTTTCCGTATGGTTCCCTTCCTGACGGAGCTGAGGGCGGTGATGGACTGGGTGTGGACAGACACCACTCTGTCTCTTTCCTCCTGGATCTGTGTGGAGGACGTTTACGCCCACTGCTTCGTGTTAAAGTGCTGGAGGGAGTCTGAGAAGGTATGAGTCCCTCTGTGTACATGTATATTTCAGTGTATTTGTGTGTATCTGTATGTGTATTTGTACCCAGTGGTACCCTCAGCCTCACGGTCAGAAATAAAAGTGGATGTATATATTTCTGTGTTTTGTGTGTATTTGTACACAGAGGTACCCTCAGCCCCGCGGTCAGAAGAAGAAGCGGGTGGTGAAGTACGGGATGGGTGGTCTGATCGTTCTGCTGCTCATCTGCATCGTGTGGTTTCCACTGCTCTTCATGTCGCTCATCAAGTCTGTAGCCGGAGTCGTCAACCGACCACTCGATGTCTCTCTGACCATCACACTGGGAGGCTTCCAGGTAAACTCACCTGTACTGACTCGCCCTTACTGTACAGAGAATGTCACCTGAACGTAGAAGTAGTAGTAGCAGTTCTAGTAGTAATAATAATAGTAGGATAGGATAGTTGTTGTTGTTGACAGTAGTAGTATAAGCAGCACTGTAGTAGCAGTATTAGCAGTATGAGCAGTAGTAATGATAGTAGTAGTAAAAGTATTATTAAGTCAAGTCAATTTTATTTGTATAGCGCCAAATCATAACAAAAGTTATCTCAAGACGCTTTTCACATAGAGTAGGTCTAGACCATACTCTTTAAAATATTATTTACAGAGACCCAACAGTTCCCACCATGAGCAGCACTTGGCGACAGTGGCGAGAAAAAACTCCCTTTTAACAGGTAAAAACCTGGAGCAGAACCAGG
Source organism: Lateolabrax maculatus (assembly GCA_031216445.1). Taxonomy (NCBI): domain Eukaryota; kingdom Metazoa; phylum Chordata; class Actinopteri; order Acropomatiformes; family Lateolabracidae; genus Lateolabrax; species Lateolabrax maculatus. The sequence continues at coordinate 143,890 of CM062210.1, forward strand.
CTCTGGGTGGAGGACATCTGCATCGACCCAGTTGGGTTGAAAGGGGAGGAGAGAGGGGGAGAGGGGAGAGAGAACAGGAGGAGAGACAACGAATCAGACTAATAATAATAACAACTGCAGCAGTGAGTGTGGAGCAGGAACATGGGATCAGTAGACCGTCTGCATTCACAGATCCAGAATCTACAGCTCCAGAGGTGGAAATACCTGCAGAAAGTGAGAAGGCAAGAAAAAAAAGCACAGAATGCACAGGAACTACCAGGAAGATGTGGAGTTAGTAACATGTATTAGTGGGATAGGAATGCGTACAGATAGAGAGGGAGAGGAGGAGAGAGAAGCTTAGTGCATCATAGAAAATCCCCCAGCAGTCTATGCCTATAACAGCATAACTAAAGGATGGTTCAGGACTCACCTGAGCTGTTGTTGACAGCCAATCTTCACGATGAGCGCGCAGCAGAATCAGCTCAAAGATCTGACTGAAGAAGACTTCAGCTTCTTTACCAGCTCCTACAGCTACACACCTGTAAGTTTTCTGCAGTACTACTACACACACTTATTGCAGTACTAGTGCCACAGCTTGTAGTCTTGCTCCATTAACTCTGTGGCCTGTATTTCACAGAGTGCCTTGCAGTTCCTGGAGGCGTACGGCAGTGAGGATGTGACAGTGGCGGAGCTACAGGGCAGCAGTAACTCCCTGTGGACAATCAGTCCTCCCAGCAGACAGTACCTGAGCCAGGTGCTCAACCTGGACCACTTCCCGCTGACTGTGTCCTGGACTGTTCAGAGGTCAGCTTCAGTCCAGTAGTTGCAGTAGTAGTTGTAGTAGTAGAGGTAGTAGATGTGGCAGTAGTAGTTGTAGTAGTTGTAATAGTAGATGTGGCAGTAGTAGTAGAGGTTGCAATAGTAGTTGTAATAGTAGATGTAGGAGATGTGGCAGTAGTAGTTGTAGTAGATGTGGCAGTAGTAGTTGTAGTAGGTGTGGTAGTAGTAGTAGAAGTTGCAGTAGTAGTTGTAGTAGAAGAGGTAGGAGATGTGGCAGTAGTAGTTGTAGTAGGTGTGGCTGTAGTAGTAGAAGTTGTAGTAGTAGTTGTAGTAGTAGTTGTAGTAGTAGAGGTAGGAGATGTGGCAGTAGTAGTATAAGTTGCAGTAGTAGTTGTAGTAGTAGAGGTAGGAGATGTGGCAGTAGTAGTTGTAGTAGATGTGGCAGTAGTAGTTGTAGTAGGTGTGGTAGTTGTAGTAGTAGTTGTAGTAGTAGAGGTAGGAGATGTGGCAGTAGTAGTAGAAGTTGCAGTAGTAGTTGTAGTAGTAGAGGTAGGAGATGTGGCAGTAGTAGTAGAAGTTGCAGTGGTAGTTGTAGTAGTAGAGGTAATAACAGTACATCAGAATAAAGAAGCTGAAAATGTGTTTTTTTAAACAGAAACTTGAGTCTGGGGGCGAAGGCGGAGCTTGCGTCAGGTAAACATGTGACCTACCTGGACGATCAGACTCGCCTGGAGCTGATCCAGCTGCTGAATGGAACCAGGACACTTCCTGTGTGAGTACAGGGGGCGGGACTCTGTGCAGACGGGCAGGGTTATACACGGAGAGGCAGGGCCATATGTACACAGGGCAAGACTCGAGCTTACTGTGATGCAATTATTGGCCAACATGTTAGTGGAAACCAATGGAAACCTGATTAACATTAGCAGCAGACTGCTGTGACAGGTTTGTTTTTGTAGGTACAGTGTAAACTATACATATTTTGTTCAATAATAATTTTTACAGGTAACTAAGAAACACTAAAAGACTGCAAATATGTCGGCCAGCACTTCTGTTCTGTCAAACACTTCCTCTGTTACTTTACTTCTCTGTGTTTGTTTTCAGAGTGATACAGGAAGTGTTTCCATGTTTCATTCGAGCTCCCAGTGACTCCAACGCCAAACCCATCGAACAGCTTTACACAGGTTTTTATGTTCACACACAGTTCTCATTAAAAACATTGAATTTAAATCCAAATGTCTCAAATCACTCTAACTGTTGTTTTTCATTTTATTTTATCTTTCCAGACAGACAGACTGTAATAACACTTTAATGGTCTCAAATCCACCACAAAGACACTCAAAACAACCTGAAACAGACACAAAATGACCACAAAGAAACGCAAAACACCCACAAAGAGACTCTTTTATATTCTCTTTATAGATATTTTTTCATATTGCAATATTTAAAGTTGCTTACTTGGCATTCTTTTATTCGACTGAATAAACAATGTTACTATTAATAACGTAGTTTATTCTTGCCAAGAACCAGAACTTTAAATTAGATTTTTACAGTTTACAATGTTGCCTCACCTTTATTTATATATATATATATATATATATATATATATAAAATCATTGTTATTAGTATGTAAGCAACTCCATAAAAACATGTTTGAACAGAAACCACAATGAGAGTAAATGTAAAATAACATCCTCTCCTCCAATCAGACGACCACTACAAGGACATCCTGCTGGCCCTGGAACGGTCGACCAATCAGAGCCGAGAGATTCAGGAGTGGTGGATCGTCGACCAACCGGCTGCCAGCCTGGTGCCTGTCGGGGGCGGGGCCTCGCTGAGTGAAAGGAGGGAGGCGGGGCTTCAGCTGTTTGTGTTCAGTGACAAAGTCAGTCCTCCGAGTCTGGGCTTCCTGGCTGGATACGGGTACACGTTACCTTCAAATACTGTGGTCACACGAGTATTATTACAGTACACTCGTGCAGTAACACATTAATACTAAAAATACATTCAGTTACTGCAGTAGTACCAAAAGTATCAGTAGTTGTAATATTAGTAGCACTAACATTAGAAGTAGAGTAGTAGTTTCAGTAGTAGCAGTACTAGTACTACTAGTAGTAGAACGAGCAATGGCAGTAATAACATGGAAAAGAAACGTATTGTTTTGGTATCAGTATACCACAGCCACTCACCCTCTTCTTCCTCTTCCTGTGCCTCCTGCCCTGCAGCATCATGGGATTGTACGCCTCGGTGGTGTTGGTGATCGGGAAGTTTGTCCGAGAGTTCTTCAGTGGGATCAGTCACTCCATCATGTTCGAGGAGCTGCCCTGCGTCGACCGCATCCTCAAACTCTGCACCGACGTCTTCCTGGTACACATTTCGAAAACTTTATTAACACAGTCCATGCCCTCTGACATGTCTGATTGAGTCAATCTGATCGGGTTCTGTGCTGTGATCTTATTGGCTGTTTTTTGTTTCAGGTGAGAGAGACAGGTGAGCTGGAGTTGGAGGAGGAGCTTTACGCCAAACTGATTTTCCTGTATCGATCACCAGAGACTCTGATCAAATGGACCCGGCGCTGACCTCAGCGATCAATATGGCACTGATTACACCTGCAGTGACATCATCAGTCGTCTCTGAACTGTGAACTAGACGTGTGTTCCTCCATTGCTCTTTAAATGTTATACAGAGAACGTTCTCCAGACGTTACATTAAAGAATGAAGGAACCGTTAGTGATGGTAGTTACAAAACCAAAACTAGGTTTCAAGAAACAGGAAACTTACCTGTGTCCTGGGTGACCAATAGGAACAGCTGGGAGTTGGAGCTTACCTTCGGATGAAATCTAAACTGATCTGATCTTACACAGCAGACAGTGTTATAGGAATATTATACAAGTTTTGATTATTGATATAACTGCAGAAATATGTCACATCCTGGAAAACCTGGAATTCTTTAATGCAGCTCATGTAAAAATCCTGAAAAAACAAAGATTTTGATGTGATTTATAACGCTGAATGCTCCTTCAGACAAAATCAGTGATCCCAATAACACAGTGATGCCCCACCCACTAGCAAAATTCAAACCATATGATTGGACGCTGCTGCTGTCACTCCCACGTTGACGTAACACAAGTTATTAATGTGACATATATATAATGACAGACTAATTTTCCATGACATTTTCAATGACTTCCTGTACGAGAACACAGCTGTTTTCACTTTTTTTTATTTATTTTACTTTAATGTTTACAGGACACGCCTCAGTGTTTCTGTTACCTCTATTAGCTTTATGTAAGGTCTGCTTCGCTCTACGTGTTATTAGTTCTGTGTCAGCTCTACTTTATCTTTGTTTCCTGCATGTCGGCTCCATGTTAACTCATTTCATTCTGGCTCATTAAACCTGTGCTCAGTTGGAAGGTGAGCAGCGTTAAGCTAATTCTGTGTATCAATAGGAATGATAAAGGTGAGATATGTCCCGCCCTCACAGGTACAACAAAGCTAACAGGAGAGTGAGGGAGCTGTCAGTCAAACCCATTGTAGACATGACTTCCAGTCAGAGGTATAAGTGAAAACAGCTGTTCAGTCACAACAACAGCACTCCTAGTGACAGAAAACTGGAAGTAAATGTCACAGATTTAAAATAAACAGAATAATCGTTAGATCGTGTTGTTGTTTGAAGGTGAATTTCTTTCTGTTTATGTCACTTTATTATCTAACTGATAACTGTAAACTCAGTGTTTCCTGTGAATATTTGAAACAGTGAAAATGTGAAAATAAAAGACATTTGTTTACCAGACCGATGGTTAACCTGTTAACCTGTGACCTGTTTGTTGGAGTGAGTCAGACTGTCCACAGCACCTGTTCATAATCACAGGCCTCAGTTCTGAGCCATCTAGTGAAGCTAAAACACCAGAGAACACCGGACTAAACCGGGACTGTGGTCCTCTTCAAGCACACTAAGGTTTGCATATGTTACATTGTTAACAATTATGTTGGAAACAATTATGCAATCGTACTAACAAACTCTACAACATACCAACGTCCCATCCTCATTGCCTACGTCCCGTCCTCATCACCATGTTTGGTCTGGACCATGGTATGGGGGAGGTGTCACATGTAATTTTGGTTCGGATCAAACAGTAAAGTCCAAAAGCCCAGACATAACAAGGTATGTGTGAAAGGGCCCTAAAACACCAGAAAATATTAAACTAAACCTGGACTAAAACACCAAAGGGTACTAGACCAAACCAGGATTAACCTGTCTACAAACCAATCAGTTGTATAGGGAGACATAGCTCATATATGTGATGACGACAGGACGTAAGTATGTTGTGTATAGTTCTCTAGTGTGCTTGCATAATTGCAATGTGAAACCAAACTAACTGGATCACATGTATACAATGTAAAAAAAAAAATTTTTTAAAAACGTGGGACCATGGTCCCAAGCAAGCAAGAGGCCTTAAAACATCAGAGAATACTGAACCAAACTCGGAGTGACCAATGACTAATAAGACAAAGATTTGACAAAGCTGACCTTAATTTGCTTTATTTTTATTTATTGATGAAAATTTTCCGTTGAAACCAAAAAAACATAGCAGATACAGATACATTCGAGGGAGCAGATGACGTTGTGCTGTTTAGTCGTAGCAGGTTCAGTTTTCAATGGAAGACGTCGTGTAGCTACAACTTTCACTTCAGGGACTTTAGAAAATCATTTAAACTGCAGTACAAACTGCTCATGTTTCATCACTGTGATCAACAACAACCCAAGCAGAGTTTATAACCTCAGATTATTTGTATTTCATGTTAACGGTTAAATACTGATGTACCTTTATATTGAACTGATGAAATGATGAAACATTTTGGGGTCACAGTTTGCTCATTCGAGGGTAAAAATGGTAAACTCTATACCAATAAATATTCAGTCATTTAACTCAGTGTTGGGGTTGGGCCACCTAGATTAAAACAAATGGACTCTTCCTGATTGATTCTTTGCAATGAATGTAGACTGGATGGCTCTAGTCATCCTCCAGGTGGCCCCATTCCCCAGTTTGTGAACCACCACATTAACAGATGAAACATTACTTGTAGGACACATCAACGCGTTATTTGGTATAAAAACATTCCCACGTGTCTTTGTAATAAGGAGGCAGTCAGATAACAAGCTGATTAATGGGAATAAAATCTAAAGTTCATTTAATGCTGCGCTGTCTTTTATTCATCTGGAAGACTCCTTATTGCTACAACATGACCAAGTTTGACCTTGAAGTTCCTTTAATCATCCTGCAGCAGAGACTCTTTCATCACAACAATTCACTTTAAAAGGAAATAAATAATATTTGTGTTTTAGCATTTTCAGCTGTTACATGAACACTTACTTCCTGTTTACAGAGAATCCTTCCTCATGCCATGCTGATGTCATTAAGAAGTCACATGACTCTAGAGTTGTGCTTTCAATCACTGAGTCAGTGCCTGATTGGTTGTCTCGTCGCTTCAGCCCTCCTCCGGCCTCAGACCAGAATCCACCTGTGAGATCATTCTCAGCTTCTCCCTGTTGGAGTATTTCCTCTGTGATGTCACTTCCCCTGACCCCTGAGCCCCGCCCCATGATGTCACATAATGTGATGATGTGATCTCAGTCGTCTCAAACGAATTGTCCTCTCCGTGTGGCAGTTTACTGTAACCTGTTGCGCTGCTGGTGGTCGGCAGGCTCCGCCTCCTGCAGGGGCAGGCCAGCGTGGACGAGGAGGAGGAGAGGAGGTGAGACAGGGAGGAGAGCGACAGTTGGGAGGGGGTGAGGGAAGAGGAGGAAAGGAGGAGCAGGGCTTGGGAGCCTCCTGGTGCCTCCCTGTACAGACCTGAGGAGCTGCAGGAAGCTGCTGATGAACCCTGGAAGGGTCTGGGCAGGGGGGTAGTGGAGGATAACAGAGGAGGTGGTGGAAATGCGCACAACTCCCCCTTCTCTCCCCCCTCCCTCCTGCGCTCCTCTTCTCCTCCTGTGCCCCCCTCCCAGCCCCAGCCCGTCCCTGCCCGAGCTGAGTGCCTCCTGCGGGGCGAAGAGGGCCGTGAGCGGCGCAGGGGTAAGGTGAAGGAGTTGAGCGCCTCCTTCTGCACTGAGGTCCAGCAGGTGGAGAGGTGGGGGGGGCTGAAGCTGTGGGGGAGCGAGAGTCTGTGGAAGGAGGAGGGGGGAGCAGGAGCGTCTTGCTGCTCTTGGTAGATACTAAACACTCTGTCTCCACCATCGCTGCCCCCACCAGCACCACCACCACATCCACTACCTCCTCCTTTTCCTCTTCTTCCTCCTCTGCTACTGCCAGGCAACGGTTGGCTAGACAGTGGCCCATGACCTCCTTCTCCTCCTCCCCCTCCCTCCCTTCTATTCATCAGTGAGGCTGGGTATGCCCTGGATTTGGTCTCCAGGCTCTTTGATTGGACATAGTTAACAAGACCATTGAGGGGATTGGCTGAGGAGCAGCGGGCAGAGGAGGTGTTGGGTTTACGGACACTGTGGAGGTCAATGACGGTGGAGTAAATGTCCCGCAGGTTGATGACTTTGGTTTTCTTATCGCGGTTCTCATGCAAGACAGCATTCGCACAGATGAAGAGGAAAATCCCGATGCCCATGATTAGAGGACCAAAGACCTTCAGCCTATCAGAATACAGATACCTGCAGAATCATTTAATACAGCCAATCAGAGCGCAGACACCTGTAGAGACATTTAATAACAAACAGTTGCTTATTTCAACGTCCAGCATTTACAAATCAACATGATCTTTCATGTCGTGTTTGAGTCCAGTATTCTCTCTCTGTTAGCTCTGTGTTTGGTCTCCACCTCCTCCTGATGGAAATATCTGCCTCTGTAGCTGCTGAACGCTGCACCATGTTCACCAGCTGCAGTGGATTTATCAGAGAAAACAGATACTAAAACCTTGTAAAAGACCACTGCAACCTCCTAAAGGACCAGTAGAAGCACCCGAAGGACAACTAAAAACCCTCTAATTGAGCACTAAAACTTCCCTCAATTACATCAAGAACCTAAAGGACTACTGAAACCGCCTGACGGACCACTAAAACCCCCCAAAAGTCCACTAAAACCTACAGGACATTAAGAACCACCTTAAATACCACAATAACCTAAATGATATCTAGAACCCTCCAATTGACTACTAAAACCTCCTAGAGGACCACTAAAACCCCCTAAGGGACTAGTACCACCTCCTCAATGACCACTACAACCACTTACAGGATACTTAGAACCATCCCAATAACAACAACAAACTAAAGGACTACTAAAACCATCTAAAGGACCACTACAACTTCCTATGGGATATTTAGAACAACCTCAAATACTACAAGAACCTCCTTAAAGACTACTACAACCCAACCTCAATTACTACAAGAACCTAAAGGACCTGTAGAACCTCCTGAAAGACCACTAGAACCTCATACAGGACCACTAGACCACCTAAGGGACTAGTAATTGACCACTACAATTTCCTACAGTAAACTTAGAACCACCTCAATTACTACAAGAACCTAAAGGACCACTAGAACCCCTAAAGGAGCCGAGTTAGATGGAATTATAGCAACAGCAGACTGAAGAGTTTGTTTACCTATCCAGAAAATCTTCCAGAAAGTCTCGTGGAAGCTGTCGTGTTGTCCTGTTGATGGTTCCTGTCCGGTTAAAACCTTCATCACCTCCTCCTCCATCTCCTTCATCACCCCCTCTGTCGTCTCCTTCAACTCCTTCCAGTTCCTCCCGCCTCTCTCCTCCCTGGAAGCAGTCAGAGAGATGTTCTACTAAACATCTGATCAAATATTGCAATTTTAGTTAAAACTGCACCTTTGTTCAGTTTTCAGGTCTGCTGTTCTAGTCTAAAACAATACTCATGTTAATATATACACTGAAATGATTTATGGCCCCTGTGATCATTCCTGCTGTTCATACTGGCCTCAAAGAAATCCAAAAGTGATTCTAATGTAAGTGATGAAGGACAAAATCAACAGTCCTCGTTCTGTGTAAAAATACCTTCTCTGGTTAAACCAAAGTTAATGTACAGTGGGTACGGAAAGTTTTCAGACCCCTTTAAATTTTTCACTCTTTGTTTCATTGCAGCCATTTGCTAAAATCAAAAAAGTTCATTTTATTTCTCATTAATGTACACTCAGCACCCCATCTTGACAGAAAAAAAACAGAAATGTAGAAATTTTTGCAAATTTATTAAAAAAGAAAAACTGAAATATCACATGGTCATAAGTATTCAGACCCTTTGCTGTGACACTCATATTTAACTCACATGCTGTCCATTTCTTCTGATCCTCCTTGAGATGGTTCTACTCCTTCATTGGAGTCCAGCTGTGTTTAATTAAACTGATTGGACTTGATTAGGAAAGGCACACACCTGTCTATATAAGACCTTACAGCTCACAGTGCATGTCAGAGCAAATGAGAATCATGAGGTCGAAGGAACTGCCCAAGGAGCTCAGAGACAGAACTGTGGCAAGGCACAGATCTGGCCAAGGTTACAAAACAATTTCTGCAGCACTCAAGGTTCCTAAGAGCACAGTGGCCTCCATAATCCTTAAATGGAAGAAGTTTGGGACGACCAGAACTCTTCCTAGACCTGGCCGTCCAGCCAAACTGAGCAATCGTGGGAGAAGAGCCTTGGTGAGAGGTAAAGAAGAACCCAAAGATCACTGTGGCTGAGCTCCAGAGATGCAGTAGGGAGATGGGAGAAAGTTCCACAAAGTCAACTATCACTGCAGCCCTCCACCAGTCGGGGCTTTATGGCAGAGTGGCCCGACGGAAGCCTCTCCTCAGTGCAAGACATATGAAAGCCCGCATAGAGTTTGCCAAAAAACACATGAAGGACTCCCAGACTACTAAGATTGAACTTTTTGGCGTTAATTCTAAGCGGTATGTGTGGAGAAAACCAGGCACTGCTCATCACCTGCCCAATACAATCCCAACAGTGAAACATGGTGGTGGCAGCATCATGCTATGGGGGTAGTTTTTCAGCTACAGGGACAGGACGACTGGTTGCAATTGAAGGATAGATGAATGCGGCCAAGTACAGAGAGATACTGGAAGAAAACCTCTTCCAGAGCGCTCAGGACCTCAGACTGGGCCGAAGGTTCACCTTCCAACAAGACAATGACCCTAAGCACACAGCTAAAATAACAAAGGAGTGGCTTCAGAACAACTCTGTGACCATTCTTGACTGGCCCAGCCAGAGCCCTGACCTAAACACAACTGAGCATCTCTGGAGAGACCTGAAAATGGCTGTCCACCAACGTTCACCATCCAACCTGACGGAACTGGAGAGGATCGGCAAGGAAGAATGGCAGAGGATCCCCAAATCCAGGTGTGGAAAACTTGTTGCATCATTCCTAAGAAGACTCATGGCTGCACTAGCTCAAAAGGTGCTTCTACTCAATACTGAGCAAAGGGTCTGAATACTTATGACCATGTGATATTTCAGTTTTTCCTTTTTAATAAATTTGCAAAAATTTCTACATTTCTGTTTTTTTTTCTGTCAAGATGGGGTGCTGAGTACATTAATGAGAAATAAAATGAACTTTTTTGATTTTAGCAAATGGCTGCAATGAAACAAAGACTGAAAAATTTAAAGGGGTCTGAATACCTTCCGTACTGTAAGTTCAACAGTCTGTGCGTTTAGTATAAAATCTCCTGTTTGTGTTACTGTCCTGCAGTAGCTCGACAAGGAAACAGCAGAGAACAGTAAGACTACAGTGCCAGTAAGTGTTTAATTGTTCAAATCAAGTTTCATTGCATTCACACATTCTTACACAGTATAACGTAAAGTGAAATTCTTAGGTGTCTAACTCCAGAACGAGGTTTATATGTAAATACATGAAATTGAATAAAGGTGAATCCAACAGTAAAATAGTTAAAATAGAATTATTTTAAATAAGGACAGAAATTAAGCAGTGAAACAATATAACCGGTAAATAATAATATATGTATTAAATGGTGATGTCTGATAGCACCTTCTACTGCCCCCAGCACCTTCTACTGCCCCCAACACCTTCTACTGCCCCCAACACCTTGTACTGCTCCCAACATGTTTTACTGCTCACAACACCTTCTACTGCCCCCAACACTTTCTACTGCTCACAACACCTTCTACTGCCCCCAACATGTTTTACTGCCCCCAACACCTTCTACTGCCCCCAACACTTTCTACTGCTCACAACACCTTCTACTGCCCCAACACCTTCTACTGCCCCCAACACCTTCTACTGCCCCCAGCACCTTCTACTGCCCCCAACACCTTGTACTGCTCCCAACATGTTTTACTGCCCCCAACACCTTCTACTGCCCCCAACACTTTCTACTGCTCACAACACCTTCTACTGCCCCAACACCTTCTACTGCCCCCAACACCTTCTACTGCCCCCAGCACCTTCTACTGCCCCCAGCACCTTCTACTGCCCCCAACACCTTGTACTGCTCCCAACATGTTTTACTGCCCCAACACCTTCTACTGCCCCCAACACCTTCTACTGCCCCCAACACCTTCTACTGCCCCCAACACTTTCTACTGCCCCCAACATGTTTTACTGCCCCCAACACCTTCTACTGCCCCCAACACTTTCTACTGCCCCCAACACCTTCTACTGCCCCCAACACCTTCTACTGCCCCCAACACCTTCTACTGCCCCCAACACTTTCTACTGCCCCCAACATGTTTTACTGCCCCCAACACCTTGTACTGCCCCCAACACCTTTCACTGCCCCCAACACCTTCTACTGCCCCCAACACCTTGTACTGCTCCCAACATGTTTTACTGCCCCCAACACCTTCTACTGCCCCCAACACTTTCTACTGCTCACAACACCTTCTACTGCCCCCAACACCTTCTACTGCCCCCAACACCTTCTACTGCCCCCAACACTTTCTACTGCCCCAACATGTTTTACTGCCCCCAACACCTTCTACTGCCCCCAACATGCTTTACTGCCCCCAACACCTTTTACTGCCCCCAACACGTTCTACTGCCCCTCAACATGTTCCTCTGCCCCTGACACATTCTTTTGCTACCCTAACACATTCTACGCCCCTTAACATAATGCCCCTGGTCCCGTTATACCGCCCCTCATCATGTTCTACTGCCCCCTCCCCAACATGTTGTACTTACCCCAAACATGTTCTACTGGCCCCCAGACACGTTCTACTGCCACCTAAACATGTTCTACTTTTCTCTGACACGTTTTTCTGCCCCCCGGGTCAGACAGGTTGAGTCCAGCCCTGTCTGGGTCTCACCTGAGCGTCAGCAGGTGCAGGTGTGGAGCTGCTGGAGGACACTGAGGCCATGGCGGCGCCCTCCTGTGGCCGAGCACTGAAGAACAGTCCATCACGAGGCCAGTAGCCCAGAGCTGCCATGACCACGCCCACCAGCAGGATCAGGATGCCGAGCGCTGCAACAAGCCCTGAGACCGAAAACAGCTTCAACTTCCCCTTAACCACGACCACCTCGCTCCTCCTGAGAGGCAGGAAGTGACATCATTATGTACATCACCATCATTGAACATCATCCCTGAATGTTACACTGTGTATGTTGTTACCTATTTTTCTTGTTCTTCCTCTTGTGTGTGTGTGCTTTGTGTGTTTTGGACCTCAGTGAGTCCTGTCGCCGCGCGTTGATCCGCAAAAGGCCGCCGGTCGCGATCATCACCACCCACCAATCGGACGGTGACTGAGCGGGCTGAGCCCGCCTACCACCAACTCACCTGGACTCAGTCACCAACTTCCTGTAAGAGAGAGAAACAGGTAGGACAGGTGCAATAAAATGATAACAATTTATATAAGATATAACGTGTATTATTCTGTACCAGTGACAGTTCTGTGAGACATTTAAGGTTTCACACACAGTTCAGATTTCCATGTTATCAGTCTCAGTGTCTGAATTTGACCTTTAATGGGTTCAATTCTGGCTGAATTCTGACGCCGACAGAGAATTCAGTGCTGTCATATTTTTGGAGAATGGTGTGGGTGTTTTTCTCCCATCAGGGTGTAAACCGCAGATTTCTAATGGAAGTTTTCTATTGGGGAGTTTTTTCATAAAAAGTAAATAAACTGTGGAAGAAAGATGAAACTGTGCATCTTCAAAACACAGAGACAAAAATCTACCATAGAGGAAGATTGGTATGTGTGTGTGTGTGTGTGTGTGTGTGTGTGTGTGTGTGTGTGCGTGTGTGTGTCTCACTTTCTGGCAGACAGTCAGTGGTTAAGGTGAGCTCAGAGCTGAGAGTGAAGCACATCTCTGTTCAGAGCTGCAGGAACTACGTCTCCCAGCATGCACTGCAGCTCCTCCATGGTAGAGTCTGACTGGACTCACATCTGTGCCTGCTCCACTGCAATACTGGTCAATACTGACAGACACTGATCAATACATAGATACTGATCAACACTGATCAATACGTAGCGGTACTGACCTGTACCGACAGACACTGATCAATGCCAATCAATACTGTAACATCACTACTCTTCAATTCAATCAATATAATGATAATATTTCTATTCAATACTTTCAGTTCAATACTGATCAATAAAAACACACATGTCAGTACCTGGCTCGTGAGGCCGCAGGTAAGCACCAAAAAAACTGGGTCCAAACGGGTCCTGGTCTCCCCGGTCAGGCCCAACCGGGCCCCAGGGGTCGTCACACACATGAATAAGACATGATAGAATAGAACAGTATTGATCAGTATTGATCAGTATTTTGCAGTGGTGATTGACTTGTTCTGAACAGAACTGATCGGTATTAGTGTCACTGATCATTACTGAACAGGTTTGATCGGTTTTTAACAGCATTGATCAGTATTGAACAGATTTTATAAATTACAAACTGTATTGATTATTATTGAAGAGACATTCACAGAGTATTGATCACTGGGTTGCATTATTGATTGGCACTGATCAGTGTCTTTTAATATTAATCGGTATCTGTCAGTAGTGATCGGAATCTGACGGCATTGATCAGTATTGATTAGAATCTGTCAGTATAGCTCAGTATTGATCAGTATTGATCAGTATTGGTTAGTATTATAACACTGTTTGGAATGAATCAATCATTACTGCGGAATACTGACCAATACTGTTCAGTAACGATCAATACAGAGAATACAATACACAGATACAGAGAGAACCAACAGAACAGAACAGAACAGAATCAAATAGAATCAAATAGAATCAAATAGAACGTTGTGTTTGTTCTCACTGTTGGAGCTCCTGTCGATTCATGTTCCTCCTCTTTTCTCCTCATCTTCATCTTCATCTTCCTCCAGCTGCTGCTCCGATGTTTCCTCCTCTTTAAATCTCTCCTCTGCTCATCGTCTCCTCCTGTCACCTCCCCGCTTCCTCTCTCCCTCTCTGGTTGTGAACCTCTCTCTCTCTCTCTTCTTCTCTGTGAACCTCTCTCTCTCTCTCTCTTCTTCTCTGTGAACCTCTCTCTCTCTCTCTCCCTCTCTGGTTGTGAACCTCTCTCTCTCTCTCTCTTCTTCTTCTCTGTTTGTGAACCTCTCTCTCTCTCTCTCTCTCTCTTCTTCTCTGTGAACCTCTCTCTCTCTCTCTCTCTTCTTCTCTGTGAACCTCTCTCTCTCTCTCTCTTCTTCTCTGTGAACCTCTCTCTCTCTCTCCCTCTCTGGTTGTGAACCTCTCTCTCTCTCTCTCTTCTTCTTCTCTGTTTGTGAACCTCTCTCTCTCTCTCTTCTTCTCTGTGAACCTCTCTCTCTCTCTCTCTCTTCTTCTCTGTGAACCTCTCTCTCTCTCTCCCTCTCTGGTTGTGAACCTCTCTCTCTCTCTCTTCTTCTCTGTGAACCTCTCTCTCTCTCCCCCTCTCTGGTTGTGAACCTCTCTCTCTCTCTCTCTTCTTCTTCTCTGTTTGTGAACCTCTCTCTCTCTCTCTCTCTCTCCCTCTGTGGTTATGAACCTCTCTCTCTCTCCCTCTGTGGTTATGAACCTCTCTCTCTCTCCCTCCCTCCCTCTGGTTGTTCTGCAGTAATGTTGAGCCTGAATGACTCTCTTCCTCCAACAGAGAGACAGACAGGGAGAGAGACAGACAGGTTCCTCTCATTGACAACAGTGAAAACACCATTCACTACCTGTCTTTTTACCTGTCTGTCTGTCCAGCTGTCTATCTGACTGTCTGTCTGTCAGTTGCATTGATCCAGTCCAGACTCCCAGGTCTGTCCTCTGGTCCTGGATCTGTGAATCTGCCTCTCTGGTCTCTGAGCAGCAGTGGATGATGCTGATTCTGGGATGTTGCTGTTGCTAGGAGACGGAGGCAGAGCAGCTCTGCAGCATCTGAATAATTTGTTTTGTTCAAATGTTCTCTTAGGAAGTTTGTCTCTGCTGAGACTCCATATGTGCTGCATCAGATCTGTCCAACCATCAGAGACTCTTCATCATGCTCGATAACACTCATCTGTTGTGAATTCTGGGTAAATTAGAGGGAGACTGTGCTGTATCTCCTTGAATCATGTAGGGTTTTTGCTGGGTCCTATATATATGACTTGTTCTTAGCTATGGGATCTTCCCAATATTTGGTTTATGCTTTGTTGACTTCAAAACAGCCTTTGATTCAGTCTGGCCCGAGGGTCTGCTGTATAAACTCTTAGAAAGGTGTGTTGGGGGAAAATTCAAGTCAATTGTATAGCCCCAAATTGTTCCCTCAGGACACTTTCCACACAGAGCAGGTCCAGACCGACTCTTTAAATATTATTTACAGACCCAACAGTTCCACCATGAGCAGCACTTGGTGACAGTGGAAGGAAAAACTCGCTTTAACAGGTAGAAACCTGGAGCAGAACTGGGCTCTGGGTGGAGGACATCTGCCTACACCCAGTTGGGTTGAAAGGGGGAGACAGAGGGGGAGAGGGGAGAGAGAGGGGGAGGACAGACAACATAATAATCAAACTAATAATAATAAGTGTAGCAGTGACAATGACAGCATGTCTGAGATGTACGGTGGGGCGAGACCAGCAGTTGCTTTGTAAACCAGGAGGATCATTTTGAATTGTATTCTGAAAGCAACAGGTAGCCAGTGAAGGTTTCAGATGATTGGAGTTATGTGGTTGGATTTTTTCGTCCTGGTAAGTACTCGTGCAGTTGAGTTCTGGGTAAATTGGAATCTATGGATTGTTTTGTTTGGAGGATCTATGAACAGAAATTTACAGTAGTCTAGCCTGCTCCTGACAAAGGGAGTTTCTCTGAGTCCGACTGGGAAAGAAAGCATCTGATTCTGGAAATGCTTCTGAGTTGGAAAAAGGCAACTCTGGTGATCTTGTTGATATGATAATTAAAACTGAGTTCCCCATCCATGGTTACACCTACGTTTTTAATCTGTTCACTTGTTTTAAGTGATCTGGACTCACAGACCGGCTGTCTCTGGGCTTTAGCACCCACAACCAAGATCTCAGCTTTGTCCCTGTTCAGCTGAAGGAAGTTTGCTGCCATGCAGTGGTTGATTTCTTCCAGGCAGCTGACTTGGGAGTCTATGGGTTGGAAATCATCAGTGGATAGAGAGATGAGAAGCTGCGGGTCATCTGCATAATTACGGTAGTTATTGTGTTTGCAGATAATGTGGCCATGGGGAAGTATATAGAGATTGAAAAGAAGAGGACCCAGGATGGAGGCCTGTGGGACCCCACACACTAGTTTATGTCTGTTGGAGTGGAAGTCTCCAAGTGTGACAATGAAATTTCTGTTAGGGTAGGATAGGTAGGATTCAAACCACTGAAAAACCAGTGCCAGATAGACCCACCCAGTCTCTAAGTTTTCTTTCCAGCAGGATTGTCACGGCGCGGTAGCCGTTTGGCAAATATAGGACACAAGCGCAGAGAGGAGAGGAGACCGGCAGGTATGCTGATTGGAGTTTGATTTACATGAGATGAGGTGCAGAGTCCAGAGCAGGCAGGTAACAAAAATGGGAAACCGGGCAAACAGATACATCCAAAAACAGGCAGGTGAATAGTCCAGTAGCAGGGTGGCTAGAACCGACACAAGAACGGGGAACAACACACACACAACTGAACAAGCAAACAAAGAAACAACCAAAAGGATCTGACCACTGACCAGGGAAATGAACTAGTATATATGGCTGGCTAATTGCTGAGTAGAGACAGGTGAAAGGAGTGAAGCTGATGAGGAGGGAGTGGCTGAGAGGAGAGTGGAGACAGGTGTGTAGATGGGTGGGGCAATCAGGTGATGGGGAAGGAAGGAAAGTCAGAGGGCATCTGGTGGAAGGTGAGGGAATGGCAGGTGAGGGGAACAGAGCGAGAGTCCAGGAGTGACAGACAGATCATGACAAGGATCCCATGATCCTCTGTGTCAAAGGCAGAGCTTAGGTCTAACAGTAGGAGAACTGAGATTTCTTTATTGTCACCATTGATCTTTATGTCATTAACAACTTTTAAAAGAACGGTTTCTGTGCTATGGGTCGTCCGGAAGCCAGACTGGAATTTATCCTGAATATAATTATCTGTAAGATAGCAGTTCAGTTTCTTATAAACAGTCTTTTAGATAATCTTACTATGGAAGGTGAGGTTGGAGATTGGCCTATATGTGTTAAGTGCACTTTAGTCAAGTTTTTTCTTTTTTAGAATCGGTCTAATAGCAGCAGTTTTCATGCAATGGGGAAACATGCTAGTCTGGAGGGAACAGTTCACAAGATGTCATCTGTTAAAAAGTTAGAAGTTAGATTTAAAAAACGATGGTGGGAGTGGATCAAGGGGGCTGCTAGAGGACTTGAGTCCATTAATTGCATCAGTAAGAACTTTGGAGTCTACAGTGGAGAAATATTTGAGACCGTCAACACACTAGTGGGGGTACGAGGAAATTGGCAGTAGAGTTGGTATTTTGGATAATCCACCTGATGAATTGACTGAAGCCATCTCCCAGTGAAGTTCAAAGTCTGATGCTGCCAGTTCAACCTGTACAAGAGTCTGGTGGAGCCCCTGAAAGCGTGTCACATTACAACATCAACAGCACTGTGGATGGATGCTAAAGCCAACAGCTATTATCCGCAAATGGCTGGGTCTACTGGTTGTGTCTCTCCAGACAGCGTTGTTTGAAAAGAACAACTTCCAGTTGCCTAGGTGATCACCTGGACTACAGACAGGAGAGCGCAAGGCTTGTTTCTGCGAAGAACGTCAGGCAGTTGACCTTGACCAGGAGACCAGGAGATTGTGGCGAGGACACTGTCAGGGAGGACAGGATGACTCTCAAGATGTGGTCCAAAGAAACCTCAAGAAGAGAGCAATGAGACAACAGCTACAACTAAGCTGGACCAACTGAGAGAGTGTTGTCAGCAGGGTTAGGGGTTGAACAGATAGGAAGGTCCCTTAAACCAGACAGAGCTTCCTGAGTCCCAGCGACCTGTGCCCATGTTACTGTTCAGAGAACAGCGGCTGACTCTGTGATGCTCCAAATCCAAGCTTGCGTGCAAGTCTTTACACAGCCAGCCAGGAGGATTTACTGGAACATTTACACACCTGGATACTTTGGGAGTGACTAGAGGGCAGCTAAAGAAGGAGCTGCCTGGGAAAGCAGAGCAAGGAAACTGCAGGACAGGATGTGGAGAACACAAAGATCCCAGGCTCTGCTGCTCCACCACCTGGAGATGCCAGGTTCCTGGCTGATGACCCTACAGGTGGCCTGATGGCATTGGCAGAGGTGCAACAGGCAGCATGCCCAGCAGGTAAACTTACCTGTGCTTCCTTCTATCATTCATTTTAAAATGGAAATCATAATGGTGGATCACACTGACCAACCCAGAAAAATATATATATATATTTTCAATAATTTGTTACATAGGTGGCTTGTTCTGGGGGTGTTTTTTCAGCAGTACAGACGCTACTGAATGATAGGATATAGGAATCCTACAGACAGCAGTGTGTCTATGATCCTCTCGCCCTTCCACGACTACACTTTTCTACTTGTCACTAGTGAGGGGGACACCACACTATAGAGTATATAGGCTACAATATAGAATAAAATTGAGTATTCATAAAATATAGTGTATAGAATATTATAGATCCAAGAGAAAAACTGACAGAAGAGCGGGACTGAGAGAAAAAGGCACAATTACAAATCTGTACTTCAGAACCATGGAGAGTGCCATGGATGGTCAAGCCATTGAACCAGATAAAGGGTCAATGAGTCAGGCAGGTTAACAAGAGGGATGCATTTTGGTCATCTGGCTAACAAGGGGGGTTGCATCCCCCCTCATATAGCCTTATAGGTATATTTATGTATGTATATTCACAACCATAACTCTAGAAATACAGTCAAAATTAAAACTTATGTCCAAAGAAAACATGAACCAGTGATACATAAAAGTAACAGTGAGACAGTAAACAACACCTGGGTAACATCAGCTGTTACCTGGACTGTGTTTCCAGGTAATTCATCTGGTTATGAGACCTCCAATAAATGATCAGCAAGCAGATCAGTTCAGATCAGACACTTTTAATAATCTTATCAAACACTGACACAGACAGCAAAGAAACACTGAATATAAACATCAGCAGATTGTTGGAAACATTAAAACAACCCGGACGTATAAATTCATGAGCTGTCACCATAGAAACCTGAGGGAACTGTTTGTTGTATAGAAAATGGTGTTACAAACTGAGTGTGTGCTGCAGAGTGCCCCCTGCAGGCTGGGAGGAACGCTGGTCTGAGTTCAGCTCTTCCACCTTTTACCACCAATACAAAGGGGCCCACTGTGACATCACAGTGACATCACCGGGAAAGAGGAGTCAGAGCGAACTTCCTGACAGATTGTCAGTTTGAATCCCAGCAGGACTGACTGAGGCAGAGAAACACAGAAATACAAATATATACTTATATATAAACTTTAAAATAGAAATCTATAGAGAGATAGATAACAATAGATACTCTTCATAACACTATAGAGAATACAATTATAAATATAAACTCTGGAATTAAAACTGAGCTCAATAAAGATGTCTGTTCATCAAGAGAATTATTTTAAATTAGTTGACTTAGAAACTTTTTTTGTGCCAAAAGAATTTTCTTCTATTACAAACTGACCAATCACAGCAGAAGAGGTGGGACATTTGAATGCTGTCACTATTTAATGTTAAACACTAAGTCTTGGAAAAAAACCATGATGTTTCCACCTTCGTCAGACAAAACAAAGTCTGATGTAAAATCCTGAGAGGAACGAGACAGTCTTTGAGGTGGAAATGACATCACATTTGTCTTTAAAGAGTCATTGCAGTGACAGGACATTACAGGAGCCACAGTATGATGTCATTGACGGTTTCATGAGTCCTTACATTCATAAAAAACAAGCTGAAACTTTAAGATGAACCCAAAAGATGAAGCAAAGACATTAACTTGATGTTTTCTTGTTTTTTTTGGAATCTAATTTAATTAAATTTAATTATGACTTATAATCATAAGTGTTGTAATTATGACTCAAGACACAGTTAGACCTTTTCTTTGAAAAGATTAGATTTTTTATTGCAATTATAAGATGTTTTGATCTGTATCGCAGTTACAAGACCTTTTCAGGTAATTATGTGACAATTTCTTGTTAATATAGAACATTTTTAATTGTTCCAATTATCATCAGTAAGTAGTCATAAAACTAAATTAAGAGACATTTTCACGAATGGAATCCTGATTATAAGACGTTGTTTAAGACCTATATTGCAATTTAGAGATTTTTTTTCATAATTTCGAGCACTTTTCTTTGTGAGACATTTTATCACAATTATAAGGAATCGGATTTTTCTTAAGGGAATGCAATATGCCACTGAACATATGTTCTTCACAAAAGGCTTCTTAATTTGCTTTTATTAACATTTTATTCATTTGCTTTTTGTACGTTTCTTTGTTTTCTCGTATTTTTGTTTACCTGATTCTGTTTTTTTTTTTTGACAATAGACCCAAGTTACTTATAAATTTGAAGTTGTTTACTAAAATACATACGTGTTTTTTAAGGTATCAGCCAATCAGCTTATGTCCAAGAGATTTCAGAAAATCTTGGTGGAAAATTCAATAAAACTTTAGCCAGATTGTAAAAGACTTATTGTTTTCAAATGCAGGTGTTTTTTTTGTTTTTTTTTTCATTTTGACGATGATTTTAGGTACAAATGTCGCCAAGGAAACATGACGTGCAGCTGATTCCCATCTCACGCTCCCCCTCCTTCCACCTGGACCACCTGTCCAGTCTGAACGCATCATCATAGCAGGTGTGTCCTTTAGGCTTTAACATCCACAATCCTTTGTTCACTGGTCCTGGGTTTGGTGAGTCCGGTCTTTCGGTGTTTAGTTCTCTGAAGGACTCACCTGCATTAAGGCCCGCCCATCAAAAGAAATAAAATGGAGCTCAGCTGTCATGACAGAGCAGCATCAATAAACTTTCTGCTTGTCTCATTTTCTTCTTTGTGATGAACGTCCAATGTGACGGCACATGACCGACACCTACCTGCGGACAGAAACACCTGAGATTATAGTGTGACACATTATTAGTGTCACAAATTAAAATCTGATTGATGACTAAATGGAAAATTATGCCCCTCCCACAGAACAGGTGTAAGGTGTTTCTGGATTGGTTCTGTCATGAGTTGCAGGCGTCAGGTGTTGGTGTCCTTGGCGTGTGACTGGTTCCTGTCCTCAGTGTGTAATTTTTTCCAGTCCTCGGTGTGTGATCTATTCCCGTCCTCGGAGTGTGATCGGCTCTGTTGCTCAGTGTGTAATTGGGTTCTCTCCTCTGTGTGTGAGTGACTCCTGTCCTCACTGTGTAATTGGTTCACCTCCTCAGCATGTGATTGGCTCTGTTCCTCAGCTTGTGATTGGTTCATCTCCTCGGTGTGTGATTGGCTATGGTCCTCGATGTGTGGTTGGCTCCGGTCCTCGGTGTGTGATTGGCTCCTGTCCTCGGTGTGTGATTGGCTCCGGTCCTCGGTGTGTGATTGGCTCCTGTCCTCGGTGTGTTTGAACATCAGGATGGAGTTGTAGATTTTGAGGGCAGGACCAAGTTTAATTGACATGATCCTGACGATGTCCCGCTGAGTGAGTAAGAGGAAGGCCCGCCCATCGATTTGCTAGACAGATGGAGGCAGGAACCAGTCAGATCACAGCAGGTTTAATATGATGTAATTAATTCTACAGCAGCTGATTGGTCGTCTCACCTCGTCTCTGAACTGTTTGGCCTGTTCCTCACAGCCGGGAAGAGACTCAATGAAGTCTGACACCTGCAGAGAGACAGGCATGTCAGAGAGACAGACATGATAGAGAGAGAGAGAGAGAGAGACAGATCTCTCACTCTTTCTCTGATTTATACTGACCTGTCTCTCTCTCCCTGACCTGTCGTACTTACCTGCTGGACGCTCCAGTGTTGGACGGTCTCGGCGTGGACTCCGGCGATGCCCGGCAGCAGTTTACGGTGTTGCTCCCAGCAAAGCGACAGGTCGCGGCCAGGCTGTGCCGACATGGCCGACAGGAAGACGGACTGGTGCAGGGCGGCCTGCAGACTGGACTCTGCTGCTGCTGGAGAGACAAACAGGTCAGAGACACAATCTCATCATCTGCTGTCAGATTTTCTGTTTTCTATCTTAGTTAAGTGAATCTCTTTGGGTTTTGGACTGTTAGTTGAACAAAACAAGAAAAGACATCACCTCTGACTCTGATGGACATTTTCACCATATTTTGACAATTTATTGGTAAAATTATTTATTGATCAATTGAGTCTGTAGATGAACAGTGAAAATAATTATTAGTTGCAGCTCTACACCTCAGCACCATGTGATCATGTTCAGATCACTACATTTAGAGGTCACACACTCCTGACTGTAAACTGCAGCTGCAGATCAGATCCAGTTAGACCCAGGACCACCAGAAACCCTCCATTTAATCGGAGCTCATTTAAATATGTGAAGAATCAGCAGAAGACAGAACAGACCCAAGGACAAGAGCAAACCTGTCTGTGGACTGTACTGTCTCACCCCACTAAGAAGTGAGCCATGCATTCATGTGACCAGTGTCTCTGATCAATCAGCTGATCAGTGATCAGAAATAAGAGGACCTCAGAGCCTGTAGTCCTTCAGAGGAGAAATCACACAGAGCACAACCAACTCTGCAGTTACCATGGTGAGCTGTTTCCATGGGAACAGCCACTTTATCAGCCTGCTGTTTCCATGGAAACACAATGAGGAGAGAAAGGGGGGTTGTGGATTGTATTTACAGTATATGTGTGAATGACAATAGAACTGTTTTTATGTAAATGACCCTTTACATCATCACATAATTTATAAAAAACTGTGGCGGTTGACACCTGGAAAAAACCTGGAGTATATTATTTATACCTGAACCTTTTAGGCTTCAAGTCTGTTTTCTCATGTTTCTTGTGTGACTGCAGTGGTTTCACATCCTGTGATCCTGAAGCTACTGCTGACACTCATTTATAGTTCAAGAGTCTAGAATAAAATCCAGATAAGACTTTAAAAGAGAAGAGATTTAAGACTCTTTCATTCCCACATTTATGCATCTCTGTTGGTCACAAATCTGATGCGAATCAGGGTTGGTCCTGCTCCAGTTCAGAATGAAGTGCTGATACACCAGAAGCTGTTTGATAGTTGACAAAAACACCAGAAGAAGACGAATTTCTGACCTTTATTACTTAAGTTACAACAATAACAGGTTAGCTAACGTTAACTAATAACTGTTGAAGTTGAATCAGAGTAAATGGAGTCACAATGAGGCCTGAATGGACAAGATGTTAGGACACATCCAGTAAGCACCCAGTAAACACACAGTAAACACGCAGTAAACACCACTGTGTTAAACTGTCCAATAAAAACATGAAGCTTCACTTCACCTTCAAACTAAGTACCAGATTTACACCAAACTTTATCTTCCACAAATTATTTTAACTTCAGTTGAAACTGCAGAGTCATGAGAGCTGCTGACATCAGGATGAAGACCATGGACTAAAAGCTCCTCTCAGGAAGCTGCTGAGACGACTGGTTGGTCCATTAATTTAATAAACTGACCACAGGTTTAATAATAGATGATTACTTTCTGAAAACATATCAGAACGTAATAAAGTGACTTGATGACAGCTTTGAATCTGACTCAGATCCTCCTCCATCACTGCTGGTGGATGTGAATTGCATTCTGGGATACTCGTCTCAAGTGATAAACCAGGACGAGTGAGATCTCTTCAGGTGGTTCAGACTGAACCGGTCTGGATGAGACTCTGAATGTGGACTGCAGTTTAACCAAGGGTCTACTGTACCTGGATCGAGGTCTCTGAGGTGAAGCTCCTCCTCTTCCCGTTTGACACGGAGGAATTTGGTTGGCTGGGACAGTCTGTGGGTGGAATGAAAGGAGAGAATAAAGAGATGTCATTATTAAACACAGGAAGGGAAGTGAAGACAGACTTTTATTTTGTCTTTGTACACACTGATGTCAGATGTTTGACTTTCACATCTTTTATTTACTTTTCTTTGTGTTCTTCAACAGGAAACTTATTTTACTTACTTATATCTGTGTGGGTTGATAAACCAGACAATTAATCATTACTATATATATATATATATATATATATATATATATATATATATATATACACACACACACTTCAGTCAGACAACTCACACTGAAATGTTTATCAGGACAACAGACATAGTTAAAGTTTGGCATCTAGGCTCTGACCTCATCGCTTGCCGCAGACATGATATTGGGGAGTGATGATTAAATATCCCCCCCCCCCGAGCCGGAGCCTGCAGGTGGATGCTGGGGTGGTGGTGGGGCTGAAAGAGCGGCAGCAAGGATGATGCAGGGCAGCACCGGCATAAGGAAGGCAGAGGCCGAGATGGGAAATTTTGCTTAAATAGACCACTGAATTGGGAGGGTATGTTTGTTAGATGATGTGGAGTGTGAGGCAGGTCACGTGTGAATGAAGCAGTGCAGCTCAAGTTGCCTGCCTGAACGAGCTCACAGGTGGCGCTCCATATACATACATACATATATATATACATGCATTAATATTGCAATAATCATGCTCTAAGTTTTGGAACGACAGTTTCCATATTGCTTTGGGGAAAAATGATAATAAATAAAAGTATGCTGAACCAGCAGACAGCAGCTCCTGTCCCCATGGACAGACAACTATCACTGGAAGATTCTTTGTTTTCTGGTTTCTGAGGTGATTTCTCAAGCTTTATTCTGGAGGGACATCAGAGATAATGAAGTCACATTGAAGGATCAAACATGATCATGTCTGTCAGTTCACATTTAGCTGAGTCAGGAGGAGGAGGAGGAAGAGGATGTAATTCAGCAGCCAAACTACAATAACTTATTTTTCAGTCAGGACCACTTTGTCAAAGAAACTCGATGTACATGCAGTAGATATATTTGCAGTTAGATGTATTTGGCGGTATGCTCTGTTCTGGGACCTCCCTGCCCTTCCACACGTGGAAAGCTTAAGGCAGGAGAGCAGCAGCTCTGCTCATGGCCTGGATTGGCCATGAGCAGCTGATGTAGCTGAGATTGTGAGCTTGACTCCATGGCCTGCCTGAACTAATGCAACGCTGGTTGCATTAGTTGCCCCCCACCCTCCAGTGTCGTTAATGTTTGAGTAGTAAACACAATCTGAAATCATTTCCCCATCACTGCTGACAGGAAGTACCACATGCACAACTTTATTTAAACATTCAGTAACAACTCTGTTATTTATTGACAGTGTTTGTGAAAGGCTGACCATCAGGTTGTGTGTGTGTGTGTGTGTGTGTATGTGTTATATAATCCATTTTTATATAACCTCCACACATAATCTACTCACACACCCACACACACACTTCACATGATCCTGCTGTCTATTCTGGGACAGAGAGAGACAGACAGGTCTGACTGGTTTATTAATTAAAGCCTTGTGAGGTCATGTTTGATGGTGGAGGGTTTTAACCTCCAGGATCAAACTGTTTGAAGTTGAACGAGCCTGTCTGTCTGTCTGTCTCACCTGTCTCTCTGTCTTACCCTAACCCTTTCTTACCTTTCTGTCTGTCTGTCTGTATGACCTGTCTGTCTGTCTGTCTCACTTGTCTCTCTGTCTGTATGTCTGTGTCGCCTGTCTGTCTGTCCGTCTGTCTGTCTGTCTCACCTGTCTGTCAGTCTTCTTCTCTTCCCCAGAGGAAGCAGCAGAGTCTCTGTGGGCTCCGTCTTCACCTGAACACTTCTCCTGTTCACAGACAGACAGACAGGTAGAGAGAGACACAGGCAGACACAGAGACAATGAGACATATTTCCATGAATATAAAATATTAAAATATACTTATACAAATATAAAACTAAATCAGTTTAAATGTAAACACATCAAATCATAGTAAACAGTCCTTTCTGTGGTACAGAGCGCCTCCTGCTGTCAGCTGATGGTATTATAATTTTATATTCAGAATGTGCTTTATTTTCTGTCATATATATTCAGTTTTTCTGATTTCACACTACAAGGTCAGAACAAATAAACAAATATAAAACGTATATAAAGCTAGTAAATACAACCCATACTGAGTGTGTTTTAACCAAACTTTCTGAATTACAGCCCCGCCCAGAAATACAAGAGTTGTTTTAACGCACCATGTGTTCATTGTCTGAAAATAATAAACTCAAAATTCCCACCAAAACATTGTAGGCCAGTGCAATAAAGAATGTCAGGTTCAGGTGTGTGTGTGTGTGTGTGTGTGTGTGAAAAAGAGAACATAGATGAAAGCAGATGTAAAGCAGCTGATACTAACAAAGTCTTAAACAATGAGATGCGATAAGATGATTAAAAACTGTGTTTGGTCTCAACTAAAGGCAGTTTCACTTGTTTCGGCGTGTTTCCATCTTCCCTTTGTTGCTTGTACCATACCCAACTAATCAAACTCAGTGAATCAAATATGAGAAGTTTTGAAAAGAATTCTATATCTTTAAATATAAACACCAACTGGTATTTTGGCTCTGGTACAAACCAGTCCATGGTTACCTGTCTGACTGGTTGCCGTGGTGATATATGGTGACAGGTACGAGGGTGACGACTCTCTCTCCGCCCAGCCTATCAGGAAGCACCACCTCTTTACGCATATTAATGTCTGAGTACGGACAGCCGAAGGCACTGGGCGAGGGACGACAAAAAACATGACACAGTGGAAAAAAACATTATTCAGGGGACAAAAACGTGATTCAGCAGACTGAAACACGACACAGCAGACTGAAACGTGACTCAGCAGACTGAAAGGTGACTCAGCACACTGAAACGTGGCTCAGCAGACTGAAACGTGACTCAGCAGACTGAAATGTGACTCAGCACACTGAAACACGACTCAGCAGACTGAAACGTGACTCAGCACACTGAAACACGACTCAGCACACTGAAACACGACACAGCAGACTGAAACATGACTCAGCACACTGAAACACGCCACAGCAGACTGAAACATGACTCAGCAGACTGAAACGTGACTCAGCACACTGAAACACGACTCAGCAGACTGAAACGTGACTCAGCACACTGAAACACGACTCAGCACACTGAAACACGACTCAGCACACTGAAACACGACACAGCAGACTGAAACGTGGCTCAGCAGACTGAAACGTGACTCAGCACACTGAAACACGACTCAGCAGACTGAAACGTGATTCAGCAGGTGTGTATTTACCTGTGGTGTCCAGTGTATTTGGCTCCTTTGATGTGTCCAACTCCTCTGCAGCCTGGAGTGGGACACACACCCTGAGAGGGGGAGGACAGGGGGGAGGAACCTGTCTCACACACACACACAGGGAGCATACACTGTTACAATCATACATAATGCTACGGCTTAAGTATATATATATATCTCTCTGACCTGTCTCTCTTTGACCTGTCTCTCTCTGACCTGTCTCTCTTTGACCTGTCTCCGTCTGACCTGTCTCTCTCTGACCTGTCTCCATCTGACCTGTCTCTCTCTGACCTGTCTGTCTGTCTGACCTGTCTCTCTCTGTCCTGTCTCTGTCTAACCTGTTTCTCTCCGACCTGTCTCTCTCCGACTTGTCTCAGTCTGACCTGTCTCTCTCCGACCTGTCTCTCTCCGACCTGTCTCAGTCTGACTTGACTCTCTCTGACTTGTCTCTCTCTCTGACCTGTCTGTCTGACCTGTCTGTCTGACCTGTCTCTCTCCGACCAGTCTCTCTCTGACCTGTCTGTCTGACCTGTCTCAGTCTGACCTGTCTCTCTCGGACCGGTCTCTCTCTGACCTGTCTGTCTGACCTGTCTCTCTCCGACCGGTCTCTCTCCGACCGGTCTCTCTCTGACCTGTCTGTCTGACCTGTCTCAGTCTGACCTGTCTCTCTCCGACCGGTCTCTCTCTGACCTGTCTCAGTCTGACCTGTCTCAGTCTGACCTGTCTCTCTCGGACCGGTCTCTCTCTGACCTGTCTGTCTGACCTGTCTCTCTCCGACCGGTCTCTCTCCGACCGGTCTCTCTCTGACCTGTCTGTCTGACCTGTCTCAGTCTGACCTGTCTCTCTCCGACCGGTCTCTCTCTGACCTGTCTGTCTGACCTGTCTCAGTCTGACCTGTCTCTCTCCGACCGGTCTCTCTCCGACCGGTCTCTCTCTGACCTGTCTGTCTGACCTGTCTCAGTCTGACCTGTCTCTCTCCGACCGGTCTCTCTCTGACCTGTCTGTCTGACCTGTCTCAGTCTGACCTGTCTCTCTCCGACCGGTCTCTCTCCGACCGGTCTCTCTCTGACCTGTCTGTCTGACCTGTCTCAGTCTGACCTGTCTCTCTCCGACCTGTCTCTCTCCGACCTGTCTCAGTCTGACTTGACTCTCTCTGACTTGTCTCTCTCTCTGACCTGTCTGTCTGACCTGTCTCTCTCCGACCAGTCTCTCTCTGACCTGTCTGTCTGACCTGTCTCAGTCTGACCTGTCTCTCTCCAACCAGTCTCTCTCTGACCTGTCTGTCTGACCTGTCTCTCTCCGACCGGTCTCTCTCCGACCGGTCTCTCTCCAACCAGTCTCTCTCTGACCTGTCTGTCTGACCTGTCTCTCTCCGACCGGTCTCTCTCCGACCGGTCTCTCTCTGACCTGTCTGTCTGACCTGTCTCAGTCTGACCTGGGGGGGGCTCCAGTGGGTGTCCTGTGCGTTGACACCAGCCGACAGGATGAAGGTCACAGAGGTCGCTGTCACACCAGACGTCAAACTGCTGCGACCAGCCGTCATAATGAATCTGCAGGTACACACACCCGATTACATCATCACATACTTAATGACATCACACAGGTACAAAGACAGGTAGACAGACAGGTACGCAGACAGTTCGACAGTACCTTTACTCTGTAGTCTTCTGTATCTGTTACCGTGGCGACGCGGATCAACATTGGGTTCCTCCTGTCGACTGCCTCCAGTTTCTGGTTCTCTTGGAAACAATGTGGAGCTCTCTGATTGGACAGAGGCACAAATACACCTGTCAATCATCACATGCAGCTCACAGCATAGAGCTGATTGGACAACAGAGCTGTCAATCACTGTTTAAAGCTGGGCGACTTGTTTCCTTCTTTACCTCCCTCTCTACCTCCTAGTGTCCTCCTTTACTCCCTTGTTTCCTTCTCTACCTCTAATTTTCCTCCTTTACTCCCTTGTTTCCTTGTCTACCTCCTTGTTTCCTTCTGTACACCCTTGTTTCCTCCTCCACCCCCTTGTTTCCTTCTGTACCTCCTTCTTTCCTCCTCTATCACCTTGTTTCCTTCTCTAACCCCTTTGTTTCCTTCTCTATCCCCTTGTTTCCTTTTCTAACCCCTTTGTTTCCTTCTCTACCTCGTTCTTTCCTTCTGTATACCCTTGTTTCCTCCTCCACCCCTTTGTTTCCTTCTGTACCTCCTTCTTTCCTCCTCTATCCCCTTGTTTCCTTCTCTAACCCCTTTGTTTCCTTCTCTATCCCCTTGTTTCCTTTTCTAACCCCTTTGTTTCCTTCTATACCTCGTTCTTTCATTCTGTACACCCTTGTTTCTTCCACCACCCCCTTGTTTCCTCCTCCACCCCCTTGTTTCCTCCTCCACCCCCTTGTTTCCTCCTCCACCCTCTTGTTTCCTTCTCTACACCTTTGTTTCATCCTCAACCCCCTTGTTTCCTCCTCCACCTCCTTGTTTCCTTCTCTACACCTTTGTTTCATCCTCAACCTCCTTGTTTCCTACTCTACACCCCTTGTTTCCTCCTCCACCTCCTTGTTTCCCCCTCTACCCCCTTGTTCTTTCCGTATCCCCTTTGTTTCCTTCTCTACCTCCTTCTTTCCTTCTCCACCCCCTTGTTTCCTCACCAGTGTGAAGGCTGAACTGGGAGCAGCGTTGGAACCAGTTTCCTGCAGGTATTCCTCCCAAAGGAAGTTCTCTGGGTTGGGATGACCTGAAAAACAAAGTACCAATGAGTCCTCAGAGTACTACAGAGTGAATACTGAGTGTATTTGTGTGAGTACCCTGTGGAGCGGTCAGAGGTCGTCCCTGTTCTTCACACCAGCCCACAGGATGAATATACGGACTGCTGCTGTCACACCTGATCGATCAATACAACCACATTGATCAGTCTGTTACGACATCATGAACAGCATGAAAAATACTGCAGCTCCACCTGCTGGACAACATCACAACTACACCATTTACTGCAAATACAGCTCTGTGGTAGTATTAAAACTACTGATACTGCTGCTAATCAGACCTGACTCACCTGCCTGTCTGTCACCTGTCTCTGTCACCTGTCTGTCTGTCATCTGTCTGTCTGTCACCTGCCTATCTGTGACCTGTCTCTCTGTGACCTGTGTCTCTGTCACCTGTCTCTCTGTCACCTGCTTGTTTGTCACCTGCCTGTCTGTCACCTAACTGTCTGTGACCTGTCTCTCTGTCACCTGCCTGTCTGTCACCTGTCTCTCTGTCACCTGCCTGTCTGTCACCTGTCTCTGTCACCTGCCTGTCTGTCAGCTGTCTCTCTGTCACCTGTCTGTCTGTCACCTGCCTGTCTGTCACCTGCCTGTCTGTCACCTGTCTCTGTCACCTGCCTGTCTGTCAGCTGTCTCTCTGTCACCTGTCTGTCTGTCACCTGCCTGTCTGTCACCTGTCTCTCTGTCACCTGCCTGTCTGTCACCTGCCTGTCTGTCACCTGTCTGTCTGTCACCTGCCTGTCTGTCACCTGTCTCTCTGTCACCTGCCTGTCTGTCACCTGCCTGTCTGTCACCTGTCTGTCTGTCATCTGTCTGTCTGTCACCTGACTGTCTGTCACCTGCCTGTCTGTCAGCTGTCTCTCTGTCACCTGCTTGTTTGTCACCTGCCTGTCTGTCACCTAACTGTCTGTGACCTGTCTCTCTGTCACCTGCCTGTCTGTCACCTGTCTCTCTGTCACCTGCCTGTCTGTCACCTGTCTCTGTCACCTGCCTGTCTGTCAGCTGTCTCTCTGTCACCTGTCTGTCTGTCACCTGCCTGTCTGTCACCTGCCTGTCTGTCACCTGTCTCTGTCACCTGCCTGTCTGTCAGCTGTCTCTCTGTCACCTGTCTGTCTGTCACCTGCCTGTCTGTCACCTGTCTCTCTGTCACCTGCCTGTCTGTCACCTGCCTGTCTGTCACCTGTCTGTCTGTCACCTGCCTGTCTGTCACCTGTCTCTCTGTCACCTGCCTGTCTGTCACCTGTCTGTCTGTCACCTGTCTCTCTGTCACCTGCCTGTCTGTCACCTGTCTGTCTGTCACCTGTCTGTCTGTCACCTGTCTCTCTGTCACCTGCCTGTCTGTCACCTGCCTGTCTGTCACCTGCCTGTCTGTCACCTGTCTGTCTGTCATCTGTCTGTCTGTCACCTGACTGTCTGTCACCTGCCTGTCTGTCAGCTGTCTCTCTGTCACCTGCCTGTTTGTCACCTGCCTGTCTGTCACCTGTCTCTGTCACCTGCCTGTCTGTCTGTCATCTGTCTGTCTGTCACCTGACTGTCTGTCACCTGCCTGTCTGTCACCTGCCTGTCTGTCAGCTGTCTCTCTGTCACCTGCCTGTCTGTCAGCTGTCTCTCTGTCACCTGTCTGTCTGTCACCTGCCTGTCTGTCACCTGCCTGTCTGTCACCTGCCTGTCTGTCACCTGCCTGTCTGTCACCTGCCTGTCTGTCACCTGTCTGTCTGTCATCTGTCTGTCTGTCACCTGCCTGTCTGTCACCTGTCTGTCTGTCACCTGCCTGTTTGTCACCTGCCTGTCTGTCACCTGTCTGTCTGTCACCTGTCTGTCTGTCACCTGACTGTCTGTCACCTGTCTGTCTGTCACCTGTCTGTCTCACCAGTAGTCGTAGCAGTGTGTCACCTGTCTGCCTGTCTAAGACCTGTCTGTCTCACCAGTAGTCATATGTATCGTCCCAGTTGTCGAAGTGAACTAGGAAGTGGTCATCGATGACATCAGCAACAGAGGCGACGCAGACGAGTCCGGGGTTCTTCCTGTCGACCGCTTCCAACTTCATCCCCACAGTGAACCCACAGCTCTGAGAGACAGACAGGCAGAGAGACAGACAGGTGGTGAAGCTGAACCCACAGCTCTGAGAGACAGACAGGCAGAGAGACAGACAGGTGGTGAAGCTGAACCCACAGCTCTGAGAGACAGACAGACAGAGAGACAGACAAGTGCGAAACTAAACGCACAGCTCTGAAAGACAGACAGGTAAAGAGACAGGTCAGAGAGAGAGAGAAGGGTCAGATAGACAGACAGCTCTGAGACAGACAAGTGAACAGACAGACAGGTGTATACTAACTGCAGTGCGACAGGTGAACAGTGTCGGAGGAGCAGCATGAGAGCGGGTGGACTGAAGGTAAAGCGGCCAATCAAAATCTGTCTCACTGTGACCTGTGGAGAGAGAAACACACAGGTAGAGTGATATGTCAGGTGGTTACCTGTCAGGGGGAGGGGCTACCTGTACTCACCTTTGGGTGGGTGGAGCTTGTGCTGGTTGTCTTTACACCAGCCTGCCGGTTTGATGTCTGCTGAGTCAGCGTTTACCCAGAAGTCATAGCACTCTGAGTACCCGTCGATATGGAGACGGAGCCGATAGCCAATCACCTGACAGAGAGACAAGAGACTCACCTAACCAACCTCAGAGAGGTGTGTCTATGTGTGTGTGTGTGTGTGTGTGTGTGTGCGTGCATTACCTCGGCAACCGTCAGCACACAGAACATGGAGGGGTGGAGCAGGTCGACGCCCTCCAGCTTCATCCCAACTTTAAAACCAGTTCTCCTACTGGGAAAGGACTGGGACTGACAGACAGACAGGTCAGAGAGAGACAGGTCAGAGAGACAGACAGGTGAGAGAGAGATGGGTCAGATAGAGACAGACAGATTAGAGAGAGACGGGTCAGAGAGAGACAGACAGGCCAAACAGAGGTCATTGATCTGTCAGGTGATTTAAAACCTGTGTCACACAAACAACCAATCAGAACAAAGTGTTTAACAGGAAGTGTTTTTCTTGTTTCTAACACATCTGTTTGAAACTTATTGTGTGTTTGTTTGAGCCAATCAGGAGAGACAGCCGCTTTGATAAAACTTTCAAGAACCAATGAGAGGTGACGTGGGTGTGTGTGTTACCTGTGTAAACAGTGACAGAGGAGCAGCTTCAGCTTTCTGTTCGTTCAGGTACTGCTGCCAGGACCAGGACCGTCTCTTTACACTCACTGAACACACACACACACACACACACACACACACACACACACACACACACACACACAGTCATTACATCATTACATTGATTTACATTCATTTCCTGCTGATTTAACCTAATCTTAACCTAATCTTACACTAACCTTACCCTATTAGTACATCCTCTCCAGATCTTGTTAGAAATAGTATCATATGAACACGTTAACTAGAATCAAGGCTGAAGGTGAGAACTTTAAGAAGTTTTGGGGCCGCTTTTTCGCTCATAGCATGGCTGGAACAATGTGAGGATGTGGTGGTATCGCTGTAAGTGTTCAATGTTTAGTTCAGTTGTTCTACATGTGCATGTACCATGGGCCTTTGGGATGTCTTCTACCTGAAAGTAATAATACTGTAATATAAACTAATAAAACTTTAATAATGAGGATGTTCCAGGGGTCCTCAATAAGGTACCAGAGGTCCTTGAGAATGTTCAGTGGTCCTGGGGATCCTTGAGGTTACAGTGATGCTTTGGTTCAAGTCCTTGAATATGTTCCAGTGTACTTGATGGGGTCCCAGAAGTCTGAGGGGTCCTGGAGTACATTGTAATGGCCCTTGAAAATGTTCCAGGGTCCTTGATGGGGTCCCAGCGATTCTTGAAGACATTCCTATGATGTTGCTATGGTTACCAGTAGGTTAATGAACCCAACTATGAACTAACAATCATTGATTTTAACAAGACAGCTGACAGCCAATCAGAGGGCAGGATTGTTTGATCTGCAGGTAACCATAGCAACAGGACTGATGCTGTGTGTGTGTGTGTGTGTGTGTGTGTGTGTGTGTTACCTTGAGTGCTGCTCACTTTGTTCTTCATCTTCTGTTCTTTTTCGTTGGTTCTTTTCTGATTGGAGAGGAAATATAGACGTGATGAAAAGTAACGTACATTAAAGTACATTTACTCAGGTACTATACCTCAGTACAATTATGAGGTACTTATACTTTACTTATTTCCACTTTCTGCTACTTGTAATTCAACTCCACTACATCACAGAAGGAAATATTGTACTTTTTACTTCACTGAATGTATTTAAAACACTCAAAAAAGTGCTGGGTTGTTTGTGGGTTTCTCATGCTGGGTCAAAAAGGTTGTAAAAGTTTCACTCGCAGCTGACCACCAGAGGCCTGGATTACGGAGCAGGATCTGGGCTCAGCAGGTAACGTCAGGTTTGGGTTTTCAGTCTTAAGATGTTGGTTCACTTCTCATCGGGGTACATCGCCATGGTAACTTTTAATGCTGGATATGTTCCAGATAACAAATCACCGCCCACTGACCAATCAGAGGCCCCGATTAGCTCAGTGTGGATCAGGAGGGTCTCTGAGGAGGTGAGAGTCCAGAGACCAGCAGCCCTTTGGCTTCCTGATGATTTATATGAGAAATACAGATTCTGGTCGGACGGAACGACGTTCTGAGTCAGCTTCTTCAGCTGTATGTTGCCATGGCGACAGGTCGGAGTCGTGCCCCCCCGCAGACTGTAGCATAATATTGTGTTTCTTTACATTATGGCAGAGGGCAGCTCCCTCCTGTCTTCATGTCAGAGCTGGGAGTTTTTCCTCGCCACTGTCGCCAAGTGCTTGCTCATGGTGAGAACTGTTGGGTCTCTGTAAATAATATTTTAAAGAGTCGGTCTAGACCTACTCTATGTGAGCGTCTTGAGATAACTTTTGTTATGATTTGGCGCCATACAAATAAAATTGACTTGACTTAACTTGATTCATGGTGCATCTGTATCCAGATATCATCCTACAGCAGACTGACTGAAGCACTGAAGTTTAGTGTTTTTATTCTGTGACATTTATAACTAACTAACTAGCAAATGTTTATGAGATGCTAGATAACGTGAGCTAACTTCAACAATCCCCATAACGTTAGCTGATAACCACACAATATATCTGGAATTTTTTTGAATTTTGTAATTTACTGTGTGGCGGGGTCTGCCACGCCACCATGTTTTCTCCTTCAGAGCCGTGCTGCAGCTGTTCGACTTTCAGGATGGCCTACGCAGCCTGGTCAACTTGGTCAGTACTTAACCTTTCATCTTACATTGCCTTAATGCTTCAAATGTGGAAAAAGTTGCATTTTAAATACATTAAGTTAATTGTGGTACTTGAGTCTCCTTCTCTCGCTGTAGGTCAGGACTGTGGAGCACCTTAACACAGAGAATGAGATGTCTATAATGAGTGATGACCAGCAGACAGACAGGCCTGTGTGCATTTGTATTGTTTTCATAATGATTTGAAAAACTTCATGCATAATATAATTTTTAGGCTGTGAAAAACTGTTTTATAGTCTGGAAAAAAAGCAGCTTTACAGTATTTTTTCTTCTTTTCAAAAAAAGAACTTGAAGTGAATCTTGTTTTGCCAAAAATTTGTAAAATGTAATTAAATTCACATTGATAGTGGCCTCTCTTTGTATAGTGTGTGTTTGTATAATTATGGGGAATTAGTATAAATTACGCAACAATAATAATTGTTATATCATTACTTATGTTAATACCTGTATTATTATTATTGTGATTATTAATAATATTATTTAATATAAATGGTATATGGACTGCATTTATATAGAAATTTTCTGGTCTTCTTACCACTCAAAGCGCTTTGCAACACCTGCCAACATTCACCCACTCAGACAC